>VZRI01000035.1:371476-401394 GCA_013397515.1 Upupa epops | reverse complement strand
CCTAGCAGTTGCTTGAAATGGCCTCCTGAAGTCCAGAGTTTTGATTCTGCTAGGTATTCTGTTCCTACCACACGAGACCCTGAACTCCACCATCTCATGGTCATAGCAACCAAGGTTGCCCTCAACCTTCACTGCTTCAACCAGACCCTCCTTGTTGGCAAGTACAACTCCCAGCAGCGCTCCTCTCCTAGTGGGATCCTCCACCATTTGCAGCAGGAAATTGTCACCAATGCACTGGAGGAACCTCCTGGACTGGGGATGGCTGGCTGAATAGGTCTTCCAACAGATACAGGATTGTTAAAATCCCCCACAAGAACCAGGGCTGTGAGGCTGCTGTTAGCTGGCTGTAGACCTTACCAGCTTCCTCATTCTGATTTGGTGGCCTTTAATAGACACTCAGAACAGTGTCACCCATGCCAGCCTACCCCTTGATCCGCAAACACAAATTCAACTTTCTCTTCATCCGCCCCTGGACAGAACTCAGTTGCTCTCTCACATAAAGATTAACTCCACCACCACGCCTTGATGATCAGTCCCTCCTGAAAGAGACATAGCTGTCCACGACCACATTCCAGTCATACGATCTGTCCCACCAGGTCTCTGAAATTGCCACCAGATCATAATCACCTGACTGAACACAGATTTCTAACTCTCCTGCTTATTCCCCATGCAGGCATTTTAGGTGTACAGGCATTTTAGGGAGCAAGCTGAGTGCTCTGATTTCACAGCGGAGAGGACACCTGGTTTTCATTAAGACCAGAGTTCTATCCCACCCCACTCTGAATCTAGTTTAAAGCCCTCTGTATGAGCCCTGCCAATTCCTGCCTCAGAACTCTTTTTCCCCTCTGAGATAAACCTCTCCCATGTGGGCCTGCAAGATTTAGTGTCTTACAGAACCAGTTGTTATCAAAGAACCCAAATATCCTGCCTGAAACACCAGTCTCATAGCCAGGTATGAATGGACTGATCATAAATTCAGATTGCAGACTTCTGCTTTGCATAGAGTAAGCAAATGCCTTGAGTACTCAAACAGTTATTGTTTTAGGAAATAGAAATAGATTGTATTTTGTATTTCTAAGAGACTGAGGGACTGCTGGATGCCAGACTTCTGTTTGGTTGATTTCTGGAGGGCATGCTAGGTGCAGGCCAAGGCCCTTACAAGCTTCCTTACAAACTACTTGGACCTAAGCATTTCAGCATAATTGAGATTTGAGCACTGTGTAAGTTTCTTGCCATGAGGAGGTTTATTCAACTCCTTGGAGTTGTCATGATCAAATACCACTTTTTATGTTATTTTATTTGGCCTTCCACAACTCTTCTTTCAGAGAAATGTCTTTCAAAATACATCTTTCAGGTGTAGTAGCATTTGTATCACATCGATCTGAAGCTTTTGTTGCCCTGGATGCTGACTTAAATGTGGGTCAAGTCTGACATCAAGTGGTCAGACACACTCTACTCCCAATGGAACTATAAACTTAGCACTGCTCCTGTTGTCTTATAAGACAACCCTCCCTGTCCACTTTTTCTTTCCATGTTTTTTCATCTGTTAACATGATTTTTCAGTGCTCTTCCTACTTTGGTTTCCACTAAGGATAGGAAGTATCACTGCTTACAGATTTATGAAGAATCGTGTTATTCTTGCACTAGATGTTGGAGATGCTTAATCTATCAGGAGACTGATGGCACCATGTAATTGAAGTCTTGACTTGGCAGTGCACATAAGACCTTTACACACCCTGCTTTATTTCTCTGATGCATTCTAACAAGTTCCGTGTCTTTTCAAAAACACTCCTCTCTCTTGAGACACCATGTCCTACAACTGTGAATAGTTGCTGGCTTGTCAATAACTACAAGAGGACATAATGTTCACACATTGCTTCCTGTTGTTAAAACATCTAGCAAATACTAACTCCATTCTCATCATTCAACTCTGAAGCAACTTAATAGAATTACTCATTTCATGATATAGGAATGTATATGGGGAAAGAGACCAGAGATCTTTAGATCTTAGATCTTTGAACTGCGATCTTAAGTTTTCCTTGGTGCTTGTCTCAAGTTCAGTTCTCTGTCACACTGAGATGCTACCTTCATGTTTTAGTGGTGTTTGTACCCATACGAACTCAAGAGTAGCTCAGGAATGCAAAGTTGTTGTTCAGTTCCTAGTGCTCCTTTCCTACAGGATGAGGAGTTATTCTTTCATTTACCAGAGAGACATTTCTCATCTCTCTTGACAGTGATAAGAAGACTTAGTTTGGCCTGTTCAAACAAAAACTGGAATGCATTTCCTTGGAACGTTTGTATGTTTCTATACCCTCTGCATAAACAACCACTGCAATGATCAGCACTTCTGTAAATCTTATAGCGGAGTCAGCAATGCAAATACAAACTTCCAATGTCTCCCAGAAATGCCTCAGCCTGATACAATATGCTGTCGTGTTTACGCCTCTGGGCTTCTCAATACCAATTCCCAGATGGGCACTCTTTTTTAAATTCACCTCAGAGATGAACTCATTCACTTCAGTGTCTTTCCCTGTGGTGTAAATTTGGTTATTTTGTCTGGAACAGTAGTATCCTGGGTCCTCTCACAGAGACCTTAGGCTGGCATAAACCAGTACTTCTGTCAAAAAATACAGCTCTTCCCCTGGTCCAGCATGGTTGTTTTACAGCTCCACAGTGAACTGGACTGGGAGAATTGTTATAGGAAAAGAAAATAAACTCAAAAACCACAAACAAAAATGCCACAGGATTTCTGTACATCTACTTCATTGCAGTTTAACTCATCACTTAATGATGGAGGTTGTAACTGCAATGAAGTAGATGTACAGAGAGGTGGGGGTTGGTCTCTTCCCTCAAATAACAAGTGATGGGACAAGAGGTAATGATCTCGAGTTGCACTAGGAAAGTTTGGAATTGACATTAGAAAAAGCTGCTTTGGTGAAAGGATCATCAGGCCTTGGAACAGGCTGCCCAGGAGGAGGCTGAATCACCATCATTGGACATGTTTAAAAGTCACGTAGATCTGGAGCTTAGGGACGAGGTTTAGCGGTGGCCTTGGGCCTGTTGGATTAATGTTGGACTAAATGAGCTTAAAGGCCTTTTCCAACCTAAATCGTTCTATGATTCTATTCTCTCTGACCAGAACTCCCTGCCTGAACTGTTTCTTATGATAAAAGGATTTGAGGTTTTTCAGGTGAAGTAAATGAACATTGTTCATGTTTCCAGTATATTTATAGATTCATAGATTCATAGAATGGTTCAGGTTGGAAGTGACCTTAAAGATCATCTAATGTTCCAAGCCACTCTGCCATGAGCAGGGACACTCCCCACTGGATGGCTCAAGGCCCCAGCCAGTCTGGCCTTGAACACTTCCAGCGAGGGGGCATCCACAATTTCCTTGGGCAACCTGTTCCAGTGTCTCACCACCCTCATCGTTAAGAACTTCCTTCTGACTTCCGGTCTAAACCTACACTCTTCCAGCTTGATCTGTTTGGGCACCCCCAATCACTGAGGAGAATGGATATTGGGTGAAAGTTCTATACCCTGCTTACCTAAGAACAGTTCAAAAATAAAGTGAGCTGCATGATTTCTTCTTTTTTTTTTTTTTAATTAATAGGCTCTGGCTTAATATATTTGGATGTATTTCTGTTGCCATCAAGTTTTGAGTTCATTGCTTTTAGTCTTCTTTTATTTCACTGCCTATATAACATTGTTGTAAATCCAAAATAAATGTTTATATAAAATACATGTATATAAATATATACATATTTGTACATAAATTTTCAATGGACAGCTCCTGCAAAAAGCTAATTACTACAATAATTGTTTTAATTTAGAATTGTTTCTGTTTACAGAGTGTGTAATTTGTATATATCATGCTGCCACTGAAGAACCAACTCATGCTATGGCTAATCCCAACATTAGTCTTGACTATTCCCAACGCTAGCCATGAAGAAGATGGTAACCCTTGCCCCAGGAACCTGGTATTTTAAAAGAGATGGGAAGGATATGGGATTTAAGCTAATGGCTACAGAAGACCAATTTCAAAATATCTCCTGTTGGACCACATTCCAAGTGATGAGCCACACGGGGCATGAAGTGTCATGGCTGCAAATTCATTTCTGGGTACAAAAAAGTTCAAAGTAAACCCCCTTCCATCTGAATTACAGCCATCTATTTGTAATGAAAGTTTTCTACAAAGTCATCAGTAGGAATTGTAACCAAAATTTTTTGATTGAGTGTAATTTAGCCTCAACAAACAGTATTGCGGAGCATTTTAAAAGGACATGTTTTTAAGGTACCTACTGATACTATACTGATAGGTGCACTGAGATTCACCAGAGAAAATAAACTCAGTGGCCACATGGCAGAGCTATGGCAAATTATTTCGTACAAGCTTTGAAAGGAATGTTGGCCAGAGTTCACAATTGTAGAGTTTATTGCAGCTCATGCAAAATGTACAGTAATTTTAGACAAATCTGGGCATTTTTCAGGCTATTCAGCGTGTGTGCATTTTTAGGAAAACAAATCATTTTCTTGTTTAAAAACAAAAGCAAAACACTACATATGTTGCAGAACTACACTTGCCATTCTTTATTTTAAAGTCATACACAAATGGTTTGTTCTGCTCTGATTAGCTTATTAGTTAACGTTGGATTTGAAAGGCAGTTTTGGGGCATTGTCTGTCAACTTAGTGGAAATTAGGACAGTGAGTGCCTTCGATAGTCTTTGTTCATTAAACCATATCTCTGCAGATGTTCAGTGTTTTAATATTTCTTTAACTGTTCTGAGGCATTCTCATTTTTTTCAGCTAATGAGAAATGTATGGCTTGGTATACTGTTCATGGAGTCCTTTGTTAAGGATGCAAAAGAGGCAGGCTTGTTTCTCAGTCTGACACCTTTCCTCTGAATATATTATACTCATAATGCTAATACACATTTACAAGCCTCTAAGAATAAGATGAGTGAGTTTAAACAATCTGTAGAAAGTTTTGCTCTCAGGGGAGCAAACCAAGAAATTCTTAGTCCCATGGGGAATCCAGTTGTAGCTTCTGTGAAGAAGGGTTCATATGTGGGTTCCCATTACCAGCTTGTAGCTTAAATTACTGTAGGTGCTTACCAAAGTTAGCAGACTGCAGAAAACTAATGAAAGGATAGGTGTTTCTTGGCTTGAACCTCTTTGGGTTAGAACTGAATGGCAAACTGCACGCTGTATAAATGAAAAGCTTTCCCTTACTGGTGAAGTCAACAGCTTTCTGCCTGTTAGTGTGCTCTCAGCACTAGCAGAAATGGTGTATTTTGTAAAAATTAAAGCAAAGGCAGTTGAACATGATTGAAACGTAGTTTGGAGTAGTAGACTTGGCTGGGGATGACAAATGAGAGCTCTAATTGATTAGCTTAAGAAATGTACTTTGTCTGCTTCTCTTCTGTGAGTTTTCTGTTGAAATAGTCAATAAGATGCTACGCCTTAAGACTACTTTCTTCTTGAAGTCATGCACATTGTTAACAGGATGGATGGAAAGGTGGTGAGTTAGTTTTTTGTGTTTCTAAGTACATATTCATTATGCATGTAACTGCATTTTGCTAGGATTCTTGATCTCTTTTATCACCAGTTTGTGCTTTTTACTTTAACAACTCCCAATCTGGCTATAAATTTGCATATGCATGGATACTGCTGGTCATTCTGGATATTCTAATGTGCAAATGTCTGTGAAATGCAGAAGTGTATTTTCATCAGCCTATCCCATTCTGACCCAGCGTTATCTTCAAAGTACATATAATAACCCATAACAAAGAGAACCCCATCACCACCTCTGAAATACATAGAACTAGCAGTTTATAAAAGGAAAGGTCATGTTTTATCTTGCTGCTGGCACCGTGTATTGTCTGTACTTACATACAACAATGTATTGCAGTGAAAATTAAGATAACCCTACAGTGTGTAAAAATATTAGTTGGTAGTGGTATAACTGGCTGCTGGTACAATGTGCTCTTTATGGAAACATAAAATAGATGTAGGTTGATAGTGCAAAGAAAGGGGCTGTTGCAGGAGTTCAGTATATTAAAAATGATAGCATATCAGATATGGCAATTACACTAGCCATCAATCTTCAATAGTTTGTGAAGAATACCGCTAAAATGCAGTGAAGCTTTATAAGATTTGTGATCACAGAGTGTAAAATATAACAGATGCTACAATATTTAGATGCCTGCTGGCATTTACTTTTACCCTACACAGCTCATTTCAGTTATATGAAAATTTTATATGCTCTGTAACCTCACTGAAACAGAAACATATTTATAAAGAAACCACACTGGAACAGAGCATTTTCAATATATACACTGCTTGATTTGTTTAATAAGATAAAAAAAGAGACAAAACGGCTGGTCAGATTAAATTACCATTAGTTTATTACTAAATTTCTATAAATACAGAAGCTTTGGTGCATGTGATGCCTTCTAATCTGGACTCTGCCAGTCCAGATACGCACCGCTGAGCACTGGTTGGAGAGTCCATGCAGCCACTGTTCAGTGCATGTTGCACTTTTATGTTGGTGATCATTGGAGTGTCAAACCAGTGGAATGAGGCAGGAAAAGAAATCTCTTGTAACTTGCTGTTCCCTTCATCTGGGAAGCATGACAGGCAGCTTTTTTTATGAAATCTGAGTCTTGCGTAACAACTGCTGATGTTACTACAATCTCTCGTGACCCTGAGGATGGCTAGAGGACTGTGAAATTGAGGCCTAGATGTGAACTTGTTAATTAATACTGTCTTTTGGAAGATGCCAAGAAGTACCTTTTGGTGTCAAGCTGTGTAAGTCACCGCTTCTGCTCTTGTAGATGACTGTGTTTCATTCCAACACAACTCTGTGTTCCTTACCTTAGCCTTGCTTCCCCTGAGGCCCCTGTATTACAAGTATTTAATAGCTGAGTAATGTTGATGTAATTCTGATAATCACTGAGCTTGTACTAAAGCATAAATAAATTAAGGTCAAAGACATCCTCTCTAACTTGAGAAGTGCTCCCAAAACCTAACCTTGTAGACGTCTGACACAGTGTTTGATCAGAAGGAACAATTCGTTCAACCTAGACTTCCAAAGGGACACCAAGACTTGTAAAAGCATTTGAACTGGCAGTTTGTCCATATGGCATTTGGCTCGGTTTCTTTTCAGTTTCAGGATTCATGGACTGGTTTCCCATGTGGTAACCTGGCAAATCTACAAGTGCTGGACCTGGAGGAAACCAAAAGGCTCTGGCTTGTTTATTAGGGAAAGATTATAACACAACCCTGTTCAAAAAGCCACAGTAACTCTTGTGTGGCTGTAAATTACACTTTTTTATCAATAATACTTCTGTATGTTTCAGGAGAAGCCTAGATCTTACTGAGGTTAGAGTCATATATTTGTCTTCATCCAAAAATTAGACTTTTCACCAGCACCATTTAGAATATTTGGACCATTTGTATTTTATCTTTTACAGAAGCTTACAGTTTATACTTCCTGTTTACAAATCAGATCCCTTGGCACAAGTGGAATCAAGGTATTTTTTTCTTCCTCTACTAGCCCATAAATTGTAACACAGCTGAAAGCATGTCACTTTGAGTGAGTCACCTGGAAACAAGATATACTTGGGCTTTGGAAAGTATTTCTCCTGTAAGCTCGAGTTCCTTGAGCTTTAAAGAGCCATGTCAGACACTCTTCACTCCTGTACAAGTTTAAGGCACGTTACTTCACTGCAACTTGACAGTACACATGGTAACCAAGCTGCACTATTGCTATTCATCCAAGCTGCATGTTCTGTAAATCAAAGCAATATCCTGAAGTGATGTTTCAGAGGTGGTTAAAAGCAATTTTATGGTCAAACTTACTATCTAGTTCACTTGCTCTATACATACAAATAGCACAAGTATTTAGCTGGAGCTACATCTGCTAAGTCTCAGATATAGCTTTTGTGATGCAAAGCTCTTCTCTAGCCTCAAAAAACCTTTCAGGAACTTATCAAACAGTATAATTCCTTTTTGTGCTTCTGCAAAATCAAACAAATTGAGGTCCTAAGGCATATAAATTTTTCTTTGAGATGACTAGAGGTGTTCAGTGGTGGATGGTGGATGAAGCCTTGAACAACCAAGTCTAGTTGAGAGGTGTCCCTGTCCATGGCAAGGAGGTTGGAGCAGATGATCTGCAAGATCCCTTACAGCCTTAGCCAATCTATGATTCTGTGACAGACAATGCTGGAAAGTGTATTCATTTTTGTAATTTTGAAATGTAATCTGAGCTTATTTTACAATGAAGGTGTTCAAACATTTGTTTGTGGTTAAAATACATTTTTATCATGAAGTTTGCATTAAAATAGGTGAAGTCTTTGATGTAAGCAAACAAGGAATGTAGCTAATCAAACTGGTTCAGAGAAATTTGTTTTGTAGTGTTTCTTATTGAATTAACAGTATTCCCAAAATACAGACAGTTATATGAAATATGGAAAATGTATTTGTTTTTAATAGCCAGAGAATCGTAGTCAATACCTGAGCTCATGCCATCTCAGCTGACATATGAAAAACACAGTTATGCACAGAGATATATGTCTGGACTGTCAAATGTCACTCACTCATCTCTGGTGACTGGAGTGCATTTGATGGTTGTGGTACACCATCAGTCAGATCAGGAACAGTTCTGTCTTTGGTTTCTAGAGGCCACTGTGGCTTCAGGCTGATGGGATGTCATCTCTGCCCTTCCTATGGTTGCTGTCCCTGGTGCTCCATCCAAGCAGAGATTTGCCCAGGTGGTGCTGGCAGCAGCAGCAGATGGCATGGCAGGTGGTGGTCACAGAAGTTGGAGAAGCATTGTGGTATTCTTCCCAGGTGCCCCAGTTCCTTCATCAGAGCTTTGTCCAGTAAAGGTGAAGGAGTGCTTGATCCTTGCCCTCCATACAATTCTAGCTCTAGGGGCATTCTATTGTCTTGACTCACCTACCTCCTGCCTGCTCAAACTAAAACCACATACAACTCACTCAATCCATCAAATTTCTTACAGCTAGCTAGAATTAGTTACATGTACTAGTACCTGTGTGGGTAACTGGCTATGACTTATGAGCCTCAGTGTTACCTATCTTTAGGATGAGTAAGCTGTCCATCTGGTTCTTGAACTTCAGTGTCCTCAGTCCAGCTACAAAGCCTTAGGATCCCTCTGGAATTAACCACTTGCCTAACCTCTGCAAATCTCTTAGTAAGTGTGTTCCAGGGAGTGTACAACAATAGGAGAACTGATGCAGTGTGTAGTGCTCTAATTCTGGACCTGCCTATGTGGTTCTCAGAGCATCTTTCCATTTAGTTTGGTGGGTTTCATATGTGGCCTTTATTCCAATAGCATACCAGAGTAAACCTGTTACTCAGAGATCACATCCCAAGAGGCACAGGTTTTCTGCTTCACATCCCTTAACAAATCTGTTCTCAATCCTTTTATTATTAATAATAGACAGCAAATTCTGATCTCAGGGTTCCTGAGGTAGAGTCGGTGATATCTGTGTAATTTAAATCAAAACTGCTCTCAAAGGTCTAAGTGAGTTCTACAGATTTTATCAATGCAATTTCCCTGAGCAGCTGGGCAAGCGAGTGCATAATTAGAGATAAGAGCCAGGAACCCTAGAAGTGCAAGACATGTAACTAACCTTTGCTAATGAAAGATATCATGCACATAGTGTTTGATATTTGTGTGTATCTGATGTTACAATTGAGCCAGACATAGTTGTTCAGTGCTTAATGATGTATTCTGTGATGAGCAAGCCTTTCTTATTCAAAATGTGATTGTGACAAGTATTTTATACATTGAAGGGGGGAATAAAAAGCTTCTTCCTGTTAATAACAACAAACTTGCCCTCTCTTCAAATTAGCTCAATCTTTCCCACTGAGAAAAGTGTTATAATTGTTACTACTTCCTCTGCAAACAGAGCAGCAGCTCAGACACTGTTGCTCTATGTAGTCTGTATAAGTTTCTTATGAACCTGTGCATGCTTCAGAAATGCAAATTGATAGAATTAGTCAATGGAAATTAGCAATTGTTTCATAAAGTTAATCTTATCCTGAAGTCCCTGAGGATAAGTATGATCCCCTGTGTCTGCCATTGCTCAAAACCAGCTTTCTGCAGTTGTGATTCCAGCTATTTGAAAACTTCAAAATCTTCACAAATTTCTTGCCGTTCTTCTTCAAGCTGTTCAAAGAAGGCACAAGGCCTAATGCAAGTCTGCTTTAGGAGGTTTTGCTACTTGGAGGCAAGGTAAAATGTCAGTAAGGTTGAGCTGTAAGAGTACCGAAGATGTTGATAAGGTTGATAGTAGTTCAAAGGTTGTCAAGTTCAAAGACTTTTGTAAAATCATCATTACTGTCATGTAGATGTGGATGTGATGTACATCAATTAATATGTGCTTGAAGGTATAAAGTACCCTGAGAGTATTTCGCATGTAGTCCATGTGGTGGTTTGAATTATGAGCAGGCTTTAAAGCAATCTCCAGGACAGCATTTCCAGCATTTCATGTTAGGATGGTGTGGATGGTGTTGTGATAGCTCAAGGAGACTGTATAAATGACTAACAAGTTGGCAGCTGTGGGGTGGGGTTTTTTTTGTGTGGGGGGGTTCACAGAATTAATTCCAAACACATGAGTTTGGAAGGGGCTCCAGAAGGTCTCCAGTTTACACTCCTGCTCAAAGTGGGATCAGCTCCACAGTCAAGCCAGTCTGCTTAAGACTTGATCCAACTATTGACTGAGACACCCCCAGGTCCTTTTCCACTGTGTTTTTTTGGAGTCTGTATTGTTTCTATGGATGATTGCATTTGCTGAATTTCATTCCTGTTGTCAAAGCTGAGTCCCTTTAGCTTGGAAAAAAAGAGACTGAGGGGTTACCTCATTAATGTTTATAAATATGGAATGGGTGAGTGTCAGGAAGAAGGAACCAGGCTCTTCTCAGTGGCATCCAATGATAGGGCAAGAGGCAACAGGTGTAAGTTGGAACATAGGAGGTTCTACATAAATATGAGAAGAAACTTCCGCATGGTGAGGGTATTAGAGCACTGGAACAAGCTGCCTGGAGAGGTTGTGGAGTCTCCTTCTCTGGACTTTTAAAACCTGCCTGGCCATGTTCCTGTGCAACTTTATCTAAGGGATCCTGCTCTGGCAGGGAAATTGGACTAGATGATCTTTCAAGGTCCCTTCCAATCCCTAACATTCTGTGATTCTGTGATGTTCCTTCTGCTTCTTTTAGTCCTCAGTGGTGGCTTTGCAGTCTATACTTTGCATTTCTCATGTAGTCTTTATGAGCATCTTTGCATTGATCCCTGTCCTTTTAACTTTAATTCTCCAGATGAAATCAATCCCTTATCGTCAGAATTTTTATTTTTATCCATAGTTATTGGTTGCCTTTTAGAGCTTTCCAAAATATTAATGCATGTGAGCTGTAATTCTGGGTTACTTCTGTCTTCTGAAGAGAGGAGTTAAGTGCAGGAGTAGGATAGTTACCTTCTTGTTGGTTTTTATTCTTGTAATTTCCCTCTTGCGATCTAATTAGCATTTTGAAACCTTAGAGTATTTCTTCCAGTTTGTAGTTTGTGCTCATGTAGGCATAAATACCCTGGAAGCAAAATACCTTATTTTTGGCCAAGATAATTCTATGACCTTCTTACAAGAGTAGTTGATTGTCTCCGGTCTCTGCAACATCTCAGCAGCATTTGAATAAAATAGGAAACGGCTATTGTTTCCATTTTACTGGTGGAACTAAAGCAGTTTCAGTTCTGATACCCCAGACTCATGTCTTAAATTGGCATGTATTCGTTTTTCCTGTAGTCTTTTTGATACTAGATAAGTTTGGTACCAATTGCCAGCTGTATGAAGCCTTCTGTAGGGTGAGCAATACAAATGGATTCAGGAGTGACAGCCACTATTTAACAGTGTGCATCAGGAAAATCTGCAGGAACTACATTAGAGCAATGCAAGTATACCTGCCTCAACCTCTGCGCAGACATGTGGAATAAGGGATTATATACATATTGCTCAGTCTCTAAATGGCAAATCTTAAGTGAAAAAGCAAAGGAAAAACCCATTCAGTGACTGTAACATCTTTTCTGAACAGTGTTAGATTTATTTTCTGTTGGAACTCACTTTCTTCTTCAGAACTATAAGGTCTTTTGGAAAACAGCCATCTCTAGTTTAAAATTTCTTAGAACTTCTAACACAACATGTCCTAGTCTGGATGAGCTACTCCACTACTAAGACTAAGGAATTATGGTATGAGTTTAGCATAAGAAAGTGAATAGATAGCCAAGTACTAAGTAAAAGATAAATCTCCCTTTTTTTTCTGAAAGATCAGCCAGAGGTGAACAAGAGGACTGAGAGTAAGCTGCAAAAGCTGATTTTTGTATTCATCAGTGTAGAGATGGCTACGATACACACGGAGAGGTACTAACCTTGTGTCCATTACAACTGTCCTTACCTGCTGTCCTGAGCAACTGCGGCACCAGGATGAGGTGTGGAAGCTGTCAGAGGGAAATTGTGCAATAAGAAGATAAGATGCAGTGAAAACTCTTTGACAGAGTTATAAAACTGAATCCTAAAAAAGAAAGGATATCAATACTGCACACATCAAACGGAACTAATAAATGCAGGCAGCGCATCTATTACCTACATTTGGTAGCCTCCAAAGTGAAGATTCTTGTTGGAATGCTGAGTAAAACCCTGGAAGCATTATTTCTTTGTCTGACATGTTTCTGTTGAGGGCTGAAATGTGGGCAGCAGCCAGAGCTGGTCTTCACGTGACGTTCTGGAGAAGTCTTGGTTCTGTAGGATCGACAGACCCTGGCAGACCATCAACACTAGCCTTGTGTGCCTGTATGGCTTAGTCTACAGATAGGTTTCTGGTACATTACTTGGCTTTTCTGAGTGCTGTCAAAAAGTCAGCTTCAATGTAAGCCCGCCAAAATAAAGAGACATATATTAATGACAAAGCAGCTAACGAGAAATGCCAGAGATTCTAATAAATGTTATTCAGAAAGGTTTAGTTTCGTTCTTCTTCAGGTTTTTATTGGAAAATTTATATAAGAAGAGTAGTTAAATTCCCTCTGCTTTTATCTCTATCATGAATGGAACTGTTAATAGAGAACAACCTACTGAATCGAATCATTAACTGTGAGCATGGAGATATATAACTCTCAATCACCCCATACTGCTGTTACTACAGCAGTGCTACAGGCAGGGCAGTTTGTCACCACTAAGGCATTAAAAGTCAGAACATGCCACTCTGACGTTCTGATTTTCTCATCCATGGGTATACATGTAATACCAGCAGGGTGAGTAATCCAATCAGATTTAATTGCATTGATTAATGTTATTAACCCTTTCCAGTGACCTTAAAATGTTTGTGCTTTTTTCTTCACAATTTGAATTGCAAAGTATATTTTCTTTAAATTTGAGGATGTTTATAAATATACTCAGATGTCACACAGGGACCTAGAAATGCTCTCTCCACTTAAATTTAAGTCTTGGAAAATAACACAAAAATATTTGTTTTAATCTGGTAATTTATTCCTTTTCTTTCTATTTTAGGGGGAATATAGAGATGGTACATTAAATGAGGGTTTTCATTAAAATGGTACAGTCTAAACCAATCTTAGAGAAAGAAGAAATAGCAAAATAGTTGTAATTGTGCAAATGTGTGTGGGTACCCAGACACTGAGCCGTATCAAGCAAGGTGGGGCCATTAGCAGGCAGAAGTGTGAGGATTGCTTAGGGCCTGTGTGCCGAGCAGTCCAAAATAATCTGCAGTAATTTATTATATTAAAAGCTTTTCTTAGCCCCTCTTTTGGATTAGTGCTGTGTTGGTGCACTGTGTCTCCTCACCTTTTAAGGTCAAAAGCACAGTCTGACCACGAGAAAAAGTGGCCAAGTAAACTGCTTTTGTTACAAATTATTTAATCTTGTTTTATGAATGTTTTTTGGTTTTTCATTCAGCTCTAATAGACCTAAGTAGTTCTGGAAGCTGCACTCTCACATGTTACAAAAGTACTATTTCAGTAGCAGAGTTGTTTGCTGCTGAGAAAATAGTTGTTAAGAAATCATATAACAACCACTGCTGATCCCTGAAGGGGATTGCTTCTCCCACTAGCTATTATCTAAATTGGATGTTTTCTGGAAAGACGAGCTGAATAAATAAAATAACACAAGCAAGGCTGGAGTACCAGGGATTCAAAGATTCCGACTCCTCCATTTTAATGGTAGTGTAACTCCATTGAACTCAGTAGAGCTATTCTGGCTTTAAACATAAGCCCTGAGGCCCAAAATGCTGCAGGGGAAGAAGCTGTCTGCTCCCATTTGAACAAGGGGAAGGCCACAGCATGACTTTATTTACATAAACTGTCTACCAGATGGAGAGAAACCCTGGGGAAAGGCTTGTACTCCCTGCCCCCATCCATCCTGAAATGTAGGACATAGGAGAAGGTTCCAGTTGATAAAATTGTCTACCTAATTTCTTCCCTTGGTATCCCAAGAGTCACTCTATGCATTTGGGAATTGTTTGCTTAGTGGGAATAAACTGTCTAAGAGGGGAGTGACATTTCAGACCAAATTGCCCTTGACATGATTTTACATAACCAGTCCATGCATTGCTGGGCCTATGCTGACATCCTTTTTCAATAGGATTTCTTGATTGGAAAGAGCAGAAGCAGAGTTAGGTCCTGCACTCAAGCCTACTCTATACATTGAAACAATTCGAGATCTCAGCTTTGTTAGGTCACAGAGTATGAGAGGTGGCCTGGAACAGAAGATGCTGTCTTCTACAGAAGATGTAGACAGGTGGGGGTCAGGCTCTTCTCCCAGGCAACTATCACAGTATTACAGTAATGATGAGACTGGAAGAGACCTTAAAGTTCATCCAATCCAACCTAAAACCAACCAAGTAAACCTAAACATCTGACATCTAGATCATGCCACTCAGCACTTCATCCAGCCTAACCTTAAACACCTCCAGAGACAGTGACCCAACCACCTCTGTGGGCAGCCCGTTCCAAAACTGGATCACTCTTTCAGTAAAAAACCTCTTCATAATGTCAAGTCTAAACCTCTCCCGATGGAGCTTAAGACTGTGACCCCTTGTCCTGTTCAGTGGTAAGACGAGAGGGCACTGACTGAAACTGTGCCAGGGTAGTTTTAGGTTAGATGTTAGGAAGCACTTCCTCATAGAAATGGTGGTTGGACATTGGAGTGGACTGCCCAGGGAAGTAGTGGACTCCCCATCCCTGGAGTTGTTTAAGTAAAGACTAGATATGGCACCAAGTGCCATGGTCTAGCTTATTGTGGTGATAGGCTGGGTTTAAAAATCTCAGACGTCTTTTCCAGTCTCAATAATTCTGTGATTCTGTGATTCTGTCTGTGGGGTTACACCAGCCCCTGATATGTTTGTGCTGCCTCTCATTACTGTAACACCTGTTAAAGAACTCTTACAGCTATGAGGAAGGTGGAAAGAGAATGTACTCTGCTGCCTGGCGCAAGCCTGCTGAAAGGACTCAATTGCTGGAGATCTGCTGGGAGAAAAAGGCAGAGTCTGCAATAGCGAGTTGTGTGGGCTCAAAGCTAAAAAGCTGTGGAAGCAAAACTGCATTTTTTCTTCCAGGGTATGCAGCTGATATCATGCAATTGGTTCTTCAGAGCCTTTATTACCTCCCCAGGACAAAACGATGCAAAGGGCAGGAATTTCCTACCCTCCAGATGGCTAGTTCAGCAGGACCCCTGCTCATTAGTGCAGATAACAAGGAGGTGCTGGAAAAGCTATCACCCTCCCTTGCCTCCAGCTCCCAGGGCAGCAAGTTCAGCCAACTTGCCCATTCTGTCCCCTCACAACAGACGGTAGCTGCCACTGTGTCATTTTCCTCCATTCCAGGGACCAGTCATTGGCTGAGGACATGCAGACCACAGCCTTCAGTCCTGGGTGTAACAAAGACTCAGCGACCATCCTTCAAGAGAGCTGAGGAGGGGTGAAGGTCCTCTGAAGTTTACAGACCTACAGTTCTGGTGCTTCATTCTCACAGCTTAAAGGCTCTGAGACAGGGACTCTCACAGCTGCCTGCCCACTTTTATCCTGCTCCCACAATGGCTTCAGCAGAGGTCAGCAGAGATTTTGGTATCTGACACCAGTGTGGCTGTTTACCGAATTCTAATTCAGAAGTGTTAGGGGTTTTATTTCTATTTGGGTTTCATTTCATCAACTCATCTGTCTAGGATCTCTCATTCTGGAAAGAGGCAGAGTGAGGAATTTAGTTTAATACACCATTTAAATTCCATAAACAAGGCAGGAATCCAGTAGCAGGCAGAGGATATATATTGCAGCAATAAAACTTCTCTGTAAGAATTGCAGCAGCAGCCAGGGAATACTAATAAGGGTTTCCTTGTCTGTGAAGTAACACTTACAGGCCTAGATTAGCCTGATTTTATTTAATAAAAACACATTAATATAATCATGATTATACTGTGAAGAGCAAACACTTTGGAAACTTTTTGATTCTTCCTTAATTACTCCTCTCTCTAGCAGTACTACAGCATTGAAGAGACAGTGACTGATAATGAGTTTCATTGTTAAAGGACAGTCAGTAATGTAATACAACCTTTCAAGTAAAAGATGGGCTAAAATTTTTCTAAATGAAAAAAATAAATATATAACTGCAAACCATCAACTCTATCTGAAATCATATACAGACCACCACAGGGCGCCAATTAGCTGACTTGCTAATTGTACAGTGCACCCTGAAATGCTGAGAATAAGTGATGTGAGGTGAACTTGCTATGTAGTCTTTGTATCTTGGCCACTGTTCTGTTGGCCTTTCGTTTTCAGAGGTGGAATATAAAAATGCATTCAAGAACAGACTTTTTAACATCTCTGAGTTCAGAATCTGTAGGTTTGTAGTGAGCAGTGGCAGCTCCTGCCCAAGGCTCCAAAGTAGTAGCTCTGAAAGCAAAACATATTAAAAAAAAGTGGAAGGAAAAAAGAAAGTGGTTCAGTATGTGCAAAATGCTTTTCCATACACTCCTAGAGCATTTAGTAGCTGAGGAGATGTGATGTAAAGCATGAGAAATACTCAATGTTAAGTTGACCAGAATCCAGATGTACAAGATTCACTGAGCTGGCTGGTGGAAGAGACATAGCATTTAATTTTTCCATTTAAACAGCTGCTGAAATTGTCCTATTAGCCTCATGCAGCACATAATGCAAGTGAAAATTGCAGCCCTGAGTGAGGAAAGAGGGCAAAATCTGGCCCAGATGTTTTGCTGCTGCTTCACATACTTCCCTCTGTGCAAGGCTGCAGCTTCACATTGGTGTGAGTCTAAGCTCTGCACTGGGTCACGCAACATCATCTGCCTTCGGTCGTAGGTAGCTACCAGAATTTCTGAGGAGCTGGTGCCTTGAAAACTTGAAAACACAAAGAAGTTCCTCAGGAAACAGAATGGAGCACATGCTAGCAATTCACACTGATAATGAAAAATAACTGAGTGTTGTGTTCTAATGTTCCAGCCTTGTTCAGAAACAGGGTTGTGAGAAAGAAAGGTATTCAAAGCATAATGAACATGAGGATCTTAATGTTTACTTGAATTAGCGTCTGAGCCTGATATTGATACTCTGCATGTTGCTCCAGGTAGAGTCAATAGCAGTAACCTACCAAACAATTTACCTTCTCTTTATTTTATATTTCCTGTTGCTGATGTATATGGTATTAATGCTGGTAAGTTAGCAGAGAAAAACAAGCTAATCCATGTGAAAAAGCTGCTTCCCTGTGTTCCCTCTCTGCTTGCCTGCTGGCAGGTTCATGCTTAATCCACTGCTTCATTTTTTACGTCTCTCTTGCCAGCAATTATATTTCATTGGTGACTGTTGTGGTATAGAGCTGGAGGCGAGGGCTGCTGCTTTACCTGAGAAGCAATATTTCATACTCTGTATCACTTCTCAATGTATAGAATCTGGAAAACTAGTAATTTCTCATTTCATTTCCAGCATAATTTACTACGCTGAAGGAGCAGCACTGTCAACTTCTCTTGAGAGTGGTATGTGCTCTGTTCTGTCTCAAAAGTCTTGCCTTGTGTCGATGCCCTCTCTCAGTTAAAACAAGCACACTTTACATTTCTAGAACAACTAGGCAGTTCTTGGGAAGCTCATTCTGTAGCTTTGCCAAAGGAGCATCGACTTCTACTTTTCAGAAAAAGAATGTAAGCACAAAATGATGTAGCTGCTCTCTGTGCAAATCCACTGCTACATGTTTTCTTAAGTCACTGAAACATAACCCTTAAAATCTGCACAACAGTTTCTCTATTTGTCCCTTTGGAAGCTGAACTGTGTTAATCTGGAGTGTTTCAGAGTAGATAGGAAGATCTTCACAGTTACAGAGTAAAATTTATAGTTAAACTTGTGAAAGAAGTAGTTTAAAAGATTAACTGACTTCTGAAATTGCTCTGGGTTTGTTGTAACAGCTGATGGATGCAATGATGCTGAAATCTTGCAAAATTACCACTTGCTGACCTGAAGATCTGCCAAACAGAAGTCCTTTGTGAATTGGAAATGACACTCCACAAAACTTTTCTAACTAAACAATATGTGGAAAAGTGTCTGCCTGTTCTGTGTTTATGACAATACTGATCAGCACCTCTGTTTAGCTTCTCTTAATCACGGGTTATTGACAGGCGATGTCCATTGGCACTAGAGGTCCATTTTGTGTAGAACAAGTTTTTGTTGCCCTTGCTGCAAAGTTGAATAGCTGAGAATCCAGTCAGCAGTTCTGCAGGGTGTGATGTGATGTGAAACCATGTGTGCACAATACCCAAGGCAACATGTGTGGGCAAACACTGTTTACTTCTTTAAACTGGAATTAGCTACACTGGCACCCCACACAGTCCTGAAATGGCCGTCACAGTCATTTTACAGGAGAAAATTTACTTGCCATAAATTTAAAACATCTTAGCTGAAAACATAAGAGAGATTGCTCCCACTCTGTCCTCATTTGGAGTGGCAGCACACACATGCTTCCTAGCTTCCTGACATTGTTGGAGCTTGTCTGGCAAATTTGTCTCACTGGGACACTGGTGTGATTGACCCAGGGCTAACATGTTCCCAGACCCTGGCATGTATTTCACATTTCTGGTTCACTGCTGATGTTTCAGATAGTTTAAAGGCTCTTGTAAACATTTGGAAACACTGAAAGAAAATGAGGTTTTCATGGTTGCAAAATGATATTTTATAATTTTCATTTCTTGGGTAATGTTTTTTCCAGAAGTATATAGGAAGAAACACCCAACATTTCCATTCTTGAGATATCTTTATACCATCTATATTTCCTCTATATTTTTTATACAGACAGGATACCTTCTATGATTAGACCTTTAACACCTAGAAGCAGTTGTTCAAGCTCAAACAGGACAAGTTGTACACACAAAAAAATGTCTTTCTGTACTCTGATCACTTCTGAAACACAACATGATCAGCCAGTCCATTAAGAGTCCCAAAACTGAGAGAGAGGATCTTCAAAATATGTACCTTAAGTTTCACCTTTATCAAACAATTTTTATCTCAATGCTACCTCTTTTCTGTGTCCAATATTGTGCACAGACTAGTGTGAGACCTGTTCTTCAGATTGTTTCATAAAAGCAACAGATCTTTGAAGTCATCTCCCTATCTTGTGATCTCAATTTTAGGAGTACCATGGATCTCACTACAGAAATTACCTGCAGAAGTGTTATTGATTTTATGATATCTGTGGCAGGGTGGTTAATCTTTAGATTCTTGGAAATCTCTTGACTGAGTTTGCCAGGAATTTGGTAACTCTTACAGTTTCCTTTGGTGGGATTTGTGTGCCAGAATGCTGAGGAAACCTGCTTTGGTCTCTCTCAAACACTGAGGCACACATCAGCAAAGTCACATCAGGTAGCTGGATTGTTGCAAACATTCTAATCTTAATGCTGGCCTAGAGGGAGCCTGGTTGCTCTACAGATGCGTGATTCGGCATTCTAGAGGAGACTTTTTTATGAATAGACTAAGATTGCATTAAGCACGCTTTGATCTGTTTAGTTTGTCAGCAGTCTGTTATGGTGATTTTTGTACTCACCCTTTCACTTCCCTGTTAAAATGGTGTAAAATCGCCTTCATTACTGCAAGAAATGCCCTTTTGCTTGGTGGTGCAATTAAGACCATGGTACATTGCTGGGTAGATTTGAAATATGTGAAAATACAAACCAGCTATTGCTTTTTCTTTGCAGGAGAAAGCATAGAAAAGGCCATTAGAAACTGCAGATCCTAGAAATGTTCGCTTTACACATATGAATCATGGAGGCAGAGAGCCTAGTTGGGGACAAAGGGACATCCCTTACCTTGTTTTGTACTTCCAGATGTGTTTCTGCTGTGGCTACTATGATTTATGTGAATCTCAAATCAGGACCTCCTCTCAGCCCCTGGCTATGCAACTCCATCCTGTTCCCTAGCTCTTGTCCAGTGAATACTCAGATACTGTGGCAGTAAATTCATACTGAGAATATTCAGCAAACAGAGAGTAAAGCAGTAACTAAATTGCTGCAGTAATATCTGTACTCTTTTCAAAGTGTGGTCTGGACAGTCTATTACATGTAAAATTAGAGTAAAGAGCAATTAAAATGGTAGACCTGTAAGAAAGAGCTATATCTTGTTGGTTTAAAACTAGAATTGACCACTTCAACAGTATGTATCGGCCATATCTCTTACCACTTATTGAGCCTGGAGGAATTGAAAAAATATTTAATTAGCATTAAACCTGATAGATTCTTTCCATTAAGGAAAGTGAAGCAAGTTTAATGCATCTCAGCTAGCAGTGCTATTGTGGTGTGAATGCTAAAATATATAAGGTGCTTCAGTTGGGATCCCATTGTGCTCAGTATTCATATTTCAAAAAGGCTTGGAAGCTTCTCATTAAAGATAATGAGCATTGCCAGGTGTCCAGCAGCTTACGAAATGAAGGAATGAGTCCAGGTTATTTTGGTCATCTCTAGTAAATGGATTTCTGTTGTCTTTTACACAAATTTCCAGTAAGTAAACTAATATTTGTTAATCAGACCTCTAGTACTAAGAACCATTTGCCTAAAGAAACTCAACGATATTTTGAATAAAGCATTAAATATTACTATATTTACTATGAAAATGTTATTTATGTAGGGTGAAGGTAAGATCTGTTTGTATTTTCTGAACAAGAACAGCTTTTATCTCAGCATTAATGTGTCTTAAAGATCATTTCGTCTGAACATTTAATCTAAATTAGCTGTCTTTTGAGGTGATAACATTACTTAATTTATATTTTTTTTCTCTTTCAACTGGACCATGCATTTCCCAGCAGCTTAGCTTGCTGATGTTTGATTTGCAGTGATACCAATCATATCCAAGCCGGCTTGTTGTTTTTAATGAACTGGATGTGTTATGTAATAGAATCACTAGGTTTGTTTTAAATTACAGCTTTGGGAGTAGTTATTGTGAGATGTTATCTACTTTGAACTGGCTTATTTTATCACAAAGAAAGAAATTGAATTTGCTTAAGATGACAAAGAAAGCAATGGATGGGATGGTTGGTCAGTGTTTTGGGGCACCCTGCTGAGCTGATATATATTTTATCCAATCTAATTCACATTCTACCCAAAAGATGCATACACCCACACGTATGTCAGAAGCTATATAACTAAACCTAACAACAACACAATATGTTGATGAATGGTGAAATGGTGCTCTTTAGCCATTGGTCTTTGACCATTTCAACTGTAAATTAATGAGATCCTTTCCTTAGGGCGTTTTGTTCCAATTTTCAGTGATGTGCATGCAAAAGCCAATGATGCAAAATGTGTGCAGCAGGATAAATTGTGTAAAAGCCAGAAAAAAAGTATCCTGTGACAATTGCAGGTTTGGAAGATGAAGCATTTTAATGTCATTCAAGGCATTTGTTTTGCTTTGTAATTCACGTTGAGATTTCATCTCAATATAATGATGATACATGGGAAAATTAAATAATATTGTTTAGGGAAAGATTTTTAGCTGTTTTACATCGCTGTGCATTGACAGAAACTATAGAGACATGAAGAACACTTCAGTTTAAATCAATGAAAAGGGATTCAACTCACAGATAATTTTAAAAAAAGCTGAATGAATGTAAATTAGGTGTAAACTGGTGTGGCATATGGTTTCATTTGCTTCAGATTAGCTGCCTGTTGCACCAGTGCCAGCTTCTATAAGTATGTTTGAAATATTATGTGTTAACATATAATAAATATACTAAATGTGAACAAATTCTACAGTGATCTAAGTAAAAGGGTTGCTTGGCTTGCGTGGGCCAAGAAGCAGAATTTCATAGAATTATTAGGGATTGGAAGGAACCTCAGAAGATCATCCAGTCCAATCCCCCTGTCACAGCAGGATCACCTAGACCAAGTTGCACAGGAACACAGCCAGGTGGGTCTTGCACATCTCCAGAGAAGGAGACTCCACAACCCCCCTGGGCAGCCTGGTCCAATGCTCCATTACCCTCACTATGAAGAAGTTCCTTCTGATATTGATATGGAACCTCCTCTGTTCCAGCTTGCACCCATTGCCCCTTGTCCTACCACTGGATGACTCTGAGAATAGCTTAGCTTCATCTTCCTGACACCCACCCCTCACATAATTTCCCTACTTCTTCCTCTGGCTTTAGCCCCTGAGTCACAAGGCAAAAAAATGTTCCGAAGAAAGTATTGGAGGTGTTGCTGCTATGCAGAGGTAGCTGTCCACAAAGATCACGTATGAGTATGAAGCCACTTGAGTGACCTTAAGTCATCCTAGTGCATGTCTGGCACCTCCATGCTCATTACTGAACATCAGAAGCAATGCGTTTCCCCAATCCTTCAGCACACCAGCATTTTGCAGTGATGCCCGCACTTGATGCTGTGTACATATGTCTATCCAGAGCACAGGTCTTGGCTTTTGGGAGCACTGCTGTGACAATTTTGGTTTTGATGTAGTGCGTTTGAATCACTGCAGTTAAAGTCAGAATTTTATGATAAATGGATGGGATTTTGATAACTATGGAGACTCACATGTAAAATACCACATTAACGGTTGTTCTTTGCAATGCAGAACCACCCTCCCTCCCAAAGAAAGCCAATAA
This sequence comes from Upupa epops, assembly GCA_013397515.1. Taxonomy (NCBI): domain Eukaryota; kingdom Metazoa; phylum Chordata; class Aves; order Bucerotiformes; family Upupidae; genus Upupa; species Upupa epops. The sequence continues at coordinate 378,235 of VZRI01000035.1, read as the reverse complement.
GCAACAATAAATATTTTTGTTTTCAGAGTGGGCTTAGTAACTCATTTTAAATGATTCTTCAAAACTCTGTGATCCAGCATCACATGCCATACAGGGAGAAGAAATACTAGCTATTTGCTCTCTGCATTAATATTTAGGGTGGATTGTAATGCTGAACCTGATATTGAACTATGTGCAGTTAATTTGCTTTTGTTGAAATAACCTTTAAATTATCCTTCCCTTAAACAGACCTCTTTTTTCTTTTGTTTTTCATATTGATGAGTGCTCTGTCCCACTTGTATCCAGTGTGCTGTTTTGTATCCTTTCTCACTTCATCTTGGCCACCATCATTAACAGATAGGATCATATATATGATGTAACATGAATTTTTTTGTCACTTTGCATTCCTGGCTTAAGAAAGTTCAATTTTTACATGACCTTGATTCTGAAGGCACTGATTTACATCACATTAACAGCTTTATGGAGTCACATTATACTTTGTTTTATTGCAGAAAAACAGAACAGATTTACTCATAGAATTTACTGTTCACTTTTTCCCAGTTGTTTTTGGCATATGTTCATGTTTTGGCTTTTACATCACTGTTATTAATAATTACCTTGCTTCCATTATTTTTCTTTACTAGAAAATAAATGAGCATGCGGTATTTTTCTCCAGCAGAGCTTGAGTATATTTGAGATATCTCTGACAATGGAGAGAATACTGTAGGCATGATTAATAGCATCATCATTGCAACATAATTTAGTTAGAAGGACTTATACAACTGATAAAGTGTCATGCACTTTCACTAAACTGCGATCTAAGTGAACTGTATTTCAGGCTTTTATATCCTCATTTCTGTCTTCTGTAAAGATATTACTGTAAGATTCATACAAGCATCTTTATAGTCTCACACTATAAGCAGTGAAAGTCAAATCAGTTCCTCTTGCATGGAACATAGTTTCTATAGTGAATGAGTAATTATAATTCTGAAAAGGGAATAAATTAGTTCACTCAATGCATTCATTGCAGACTGAAGCTGTGACTAGATGAGATCCTTTACAGAATGAAAGAAATTTAGTTTAAAATAAAGAAATCTGTGTTGAAATGTGAAAGAAATTAAATAGTCGCAGCAAATAATGCCTACAAAAACTTGCATTATAAGTAGTCCATGGACCTCACATATATAAATAATCAGAGATAATTAATACATAAGTCAGAGACTAATAAAAGACATTTTACTGGTAATTAAAAGACTCTCTGTCTTCATCTACTTGACCCAACTCCTTGAGCCAATTAAAATATTGCGTTTTCATTTCAGCTCTGTGTGTTATTACATGAAATTATTGGTTTTGATGAAATCTTTTCAAAACTTGCTCACATAAAAGGACTTCTTCCTTGGGTTTCACTGATTATTGCTTTTTTTCTGGTTGAGCATTTTTTTAGCTAAACTTTCAATTTAAGCCTTGCATTTTGGAAGGTTTTTCTGTTATTAATTTCACAACAAATAACCGTAACTTTATGGTTAAACATACATAGGTTCTGAGCTCAGGCTCTCAGTCCAGCCCGAGCAGCTTGAGTATTCTCTAGCAATTGATCTATTGACTGTGCCCCAGCAGCTGACATGCTGGCACAGGGCCCTGCCACACTCATGCATTGTCTCTTCCATCACTAGAGAGAAGCAAGTTTTGGGTTTGAGTCTCTTTCCAACTCCTTCAGGAACTCTAGGTGAGCCCAGCACTACTTTTCCCATCTCCACCAGCTAGCACTTGGTTTCTTTTCACACCATTCTGTGTTGCCAGTTTTGTCTAACTGGAATCATTTGTGTTTTCATGTTAACAGATGCTGTATTGCCCTGCCTGGTGCAGAGCCAACTTGCTAAGAGTAACCCTAAGATTGCAGAATGCGTTTCCCAGTCAGAACAACGGAACACCTTTCAGGACTCTAAGGATAATTTCCAGTCCTTCACTGAGCTGGTCATGTGCATGATTTTCTCTTTCCTTTTCTGTCCATAGTCTTGTGTATTTGCAGACACTACACATTTTAGATGGAGTTGCTTTGCCCAGCGTGTAGCACAGTGGGTCCTCAGCCTTTGTGGCAACTTTTATGGACATTGAAAATAGAACAGTAAATAGAGTGTCTTCACTAAATTATTGATTCTCATTACAGAGTCTCATCTTGGCACTCCAAGCAGGGTGCTTGTCTAGAAATATTTATTGTGCATATTAATTAGGGAAAGATGAATTCAAATTAAATAGAAAAGATCCATCACTTCAGTATTTCTTTTTGTCTTGCCTTTCATCTGGCTTAGCTCAAATGGATAAACTGACAGCTTCATGGTTTTTTACATTCTGACCTCTAAACACATCTGGATCTGGACTTCAGTTGGCAGAGCTGCAGAGGGAGAAACTGATACTTCATCTGTTCTTGCTGCTACTTGTCTATCTTTGGCAGTTCCCTTGGCTTATGCCACATCCCTGTACTCTTTCATTTCCTGTCTTACCAAAGGGGAGAACAGAGTAAGCAGTTTGATGGTAACTACCTAGTTTTGACTTACCACATTGATTAACAGAAAGAACGTTGTGTAGGCACAAATACTCACAAAGGTTATAATCTATTTTTTTTAATTTTTTTTCTGTACAATTTCCTCTAAAACCTGTGATTCCTACTATTTCATAAGCCTTCTACTGAAAAATAGAATGGACTTAAAATTAAGAGGCCCTTACATAATGAAAGTCATAATGAAGGGTATGGTTCATAAATTCCAATTGTTAAGTTGTCTCAGTGGGAAAGGTGACTTGACATTCCCATATTTTAAGGATTTAAAATCCACATTCAACAATAATGGTAGAGTTTAATTATCAGCTTATATTAAGACTTGAATATGAGGGACATTTCCAGTCTTCTCTACATGAGCTATAAGCCTCTGACTGAAGATTTCTCTTACCTGCCAAGACACAAATTCTAAAGGTATTATTATTGGCTGGCTGTTTTTAAAAATTACAGCTTTGAGATGGACTTAGACTAATAAATGAGAACTGAGAAAAAAAGAAGAGAGAGAAACCTGATTGTAATGCTCGTACTCACACAAAACATTTTTCTGGAGCGCATGCCATGTAAGGCCTTTTGAGAGCATTAATGAAGGTCACTTAATGGTCGTTTGGCTGAGTAACCAGTAGTGCTCCTGTCAGAGCAGGGGAGCCTGTGCTCCTCCCATCCAACATCCAGCAAATCTGTGTGGTGCCTCAGAGCTCAGTGTATTAAAGATGGCAATATCTGTAGTGAAGCAAACATTGCATCTGCCTGTTATTCAATAGAAACCCATAGTGCTGTCTAAGATTGAGAGGCCAGTTACAGTAAAAAGTCCCTGTACAGCTCGTGCACTTTGGAGGATGAAGTCTGTTGTTTTCTTTAGGTTTGGAAAGCACTGATCACACCGTGGGTGCGACTGTAATAGAAATACATGGTAATGACAATAATCATACTGGAACGTTGCAGAAAGCGATATTGTGTTTGTAACCACTGCTGAAACAGAGGTAGTGAATGATGACTGCATTTAGCCAGACTGCTGATGCAGGAATACAGAAACTGGAAAGATATCAACCAGCCTGATTTAAGACTTGGGGAGAGTACAGAGCTGCGAGATTGATAGCACAGAAAGGAATCTTTTGGTTGAGGTCCATGGCCTGCATCAGAGCTTTTGGGATTGATAGCACGCAGCACTATCAATCTCACAGCAGCAAATGGGATGACTATTCTCCATGAGGAATGGGCCATATTAAATACTCTGACATCCACTAGATTGAGAACTGCAAAATGAGTAAGGAAGAGTACATGTTTGTAGAGATAATACAGTGCTGATTCTTCATGTAGTTTGTTTTGCAGCAAAAAAGCCTCAGTGGCTAATCCGAGATCAGCTCCTGGAAGCTGCGAGTCATGCTGGAAATAATAATAAGCAGCATAAAAATGCGCAGAAGGTGGGGAATAGGTAATGGAGAGTGGCTGATTTTAGAAAAAAAGTGTCAAAAAAACAAGCAACACAGCTTTCTGCAATTGTTCCCTGTTTTCCATTTGTGCTTCTTTGGCTATTTGGAATATTACAACCTGGCCATTTTTATACTGCATTGTCCATTCAGAAAAACTCTACTTTGTTGTATCTTGTGTTTTAATTCTGCTTTTATTCTGAAGCTTGTGAAACCAAATGCTAAGTCAAATTTAGGTAAAAATGTTTTGCTTCAGGTCTATGGAATTATCTTTGGGAATATTCTTGTATTTATTGTTTAATATTTTTATTCAATGCAGCCACACGTTGTCCTTCAAGAATTCTGTGCAATATAACATTATTCCATCAGAAAAATATGATTTACTCTTGGTTTTCAATAGATGTGGAAATCACCTTTTTTCCTGTGTGGATGCAGTTGCCTTAGCACAGATTGCTGCTCAAAGCACTACCAGTTGCATTGCTAAATGAACATAACTACCTCTTGTATGAAACAGTTTGAGAGTAACAGTCTGCACACGAAGCCATTAAAGGACACAATGTAAGCAGTAAAAACTGTCGCTTCTTTCCAGTGGTACAGAAATGCATGAAAGTAGAGGTTCACCCCTACAATTTAGAGGTTATCTGTTCCTGTAAATCCTTACAATTTACTAAAGTGTTTCAAAGTTTGGCATAAAATTAGGGAAGAAGGGTTAACTCTTTTTTAAACAAAAGGATTTTTAAAAAGTTTTGTTTTGAAGGGTGTGAAAAATTTTCATCTACATTTATTTTCTGTAGAGTCTGAAAGTGAATGGAAATGTTTGTAATAAGCAAGGTGTAGCCAACAGCTCTTGCCAAAGGGAATTCCCAACTTTGAATAATGTTAGTAGATTTTAATGTTTTACATATTAGCTTTTTTAGCTGTTTTTAGTCATTTCCTTAAGTCTTATTGAAATAATTACATGATAGATTTGCTGGACTTCACATTGACTGCATTACTCTTCCTTAATTCCTTCTGGAAGATGAGTGGGACTTAAAACATGGTACACCTCAGTCATGCAAATTTCTCATTTCCAGTGATTCAGGACAGCACTAAAATAAAAGGGTGGTAAATACCATATCTTTTATCTGAGAAATAAGGAGCATTCTAGTTCATACTCAGTAAATTGGTTTATTGTTCAGGTTTATTTTATTGCATATACTGAGTCTTGGTGGGAAAAAGTGTTTTTTAAAGGATTCAATTTTAAATTTAAGTTTTTACAAACGTTTGAATTAATATTTTAGCTTTTCTTACTGTAGTGTCCTGAAAAAAACTACAGTACAGTTAGATGCAATTTTTTGCATGCATGAAATACTCAGGAGTGTCTCTTTCTGGGAGAAGAACCTGGGGATGATGAATTGCTGGTCTAACAATTCAATAGGAAAAATAAAGTGTTGCTGTCCTGATTATGGAGGAATACATAGAAGTAGTCATATTTAGATTCCTAGAAGAATTTTTATAATAGTCCAAAAGGGATTTTAAAGTCAAAGGTGAAAACTGAAGGTAGCTAAAGTAGTTCTAGTGCCTGTGTGGCAGAGTCTCAAACTTCATAGCGAATGTTGGAGCAAGGTTTACGCTGAAACTCCAATGTTACATTAGTGTCAGAGTGTGACAGATGGAAATAATAGTCCTGCACAAAGGAAGGCAGCAGTTGGCATCAGCAGAATATGCCCCTTAATTATAAACTGAATCTCCAAGTAGTAAAGCTAATATCAACAGTGTGGGAACAAAAAAATCCCATGTGTACACTAATAGCTCGTTTGGGAAGATGTCTGGATTATGGGACCTACCAATGACAAATGGAATTCAGTCTAGGTAAATGAATAAACAATAAAAACAAAAGCTATTCATAAACTACAAAATGTGCTGATATCTAAACAAATAATCCAATCTGGGTATTTCTGCATTAAAATAATCCCTGAAGTATTCATCCCAGTGTGTACTGGCAATGAAAAACAAATCAAGTAGTAGAGTGAATTGAATTACTAGTCCTGTGCAGTATAAATCAAAAGGAGATCCAAGCATTTTTATTGCTCTGTATGGTAGAGCTGGCCATTACCTAGAGTACTGTTTATAACACTAGTCACATCAAAGTAGAGAAGTTAAAATTGCTAGAGAAGATGGATCACAAAGCAACCCTGAACAAGAAAACTGTGAATCTAATAATTGACAGATAACAATAGAATGGCCACTCAATGAAACAACAACTAAAGCAAAAAGAGCAAATAACTAAATTCATTCTAGGATCTTGTCAGTGAAGGAAATTTGCTACTGAAAATAGAGGAGGAAAATGCAAAGCCAAGAGGATGTTTAGGCAAAATTCCACATTCAGATGAAACTACAGGTCATGGAAGGAGGGGGTGGACACTTGCCGTGATTATGAGGCTCTGGTGAGAGAATGTAGGATGCAACTAGGAAAGCCAAGGCCTCCTTGGAACTAAATTTTGCAAGAGAGGTCAAGGGTAACAGAAAGGCCTTCAAATACATTGCAGGTAAAACTAAACCTAGAGGCAATGTGGGACCCCCACTGAATGAGCTGGGTGCCCTGAAGACAGAGGATACAGAGAAAGCAGCCATACTGAACACTTTCTTTACCCTCTGTATATACTTCTGGGAGCTGTCCTGATATCAAAGCCCAGACTGCTGAGGCACCAAAGAAAGTTAATGATGACTGGGTTAGGGATGTGTTGAGCAAACTGAATGTACATAAATCCATGGGCCCTGATGGGATACACTTACATCTGGTAAGGGAGATGGCGAAAG
>VZRI01000035.1:339454-370746 GCA_013397515.1 Upupa epops | reverse complement strand
GGTTAGCAGATCAAAATTTGTTCTTCTCCCAATCTACTCTGCACTAGTGAGGCCGCCTCTGGACTATTATGTCCAGTTCTGGGCCACTCAGTTCAAGAAGGACACAATGCTGCTGGAGGGTGTCCAGGGTAGAGCAACAAAGATGATGAAGGAAGTAGAACACCACTCTTATGAGGAAAGGCTGAGGGAGCTGGGTCTCTTGAGCTTGGAGAAGAGGAGATTGAGGGGTGACCTCATTAATGTCTATAAATATGTGAGGGGTGGGTGTTGGGAGGTTGGAGCCAGGCTCTTCTCAAGGTCATTTGGTGATAGGACCAGGGACTATGGGTGCAAGCTGGAACAGCGGAGGTTCCATATAAATGTCAGAAGGAATTTCTTCCCAGTGAGGGTAACAGAGCATTGGAACAGGCTGCCCAGGGGGGTTGTGGAGTCTCCTTCTCTGGAGACGTTCAAGTCCTGCCTGGATGTGTTCCTGTGCAACTTGCTCTAGGTGATCCTGCTGTGGCAGGGGGATTGGACTGGATGATCTTTTGAGGTCCCTTCTGATCCCTAATGATTCTATGATTCTATGAAATGCGCATTTAGCTTTAAGTGCTCTTCCAGTCAGGCCTAAGGCAATGCAAGTGACATTAGTTAGAGTTCTCAGGCATGCCCAAAATATGTCAAAAATGGGGATCAATTAATTGATTGAGCCGATGAACTAGATGCTGGGCAGCAATATATGAGCGTAGCATTGACTCCCGCATGGAGGTTATTAGTGATCTGATACTCTTCAGGTCTCAAGCACTAAAAGTGATACTGCAAGATTTATGAATTAATGTAATCACTACAGGGGGATTTGCAAGATTGATGCTGATTCTGCCTTTAAAATGCAATCCTATTTCAGCTTTTGGGAAATCTTCCTAGCATTACCTAACATTCCATCTGTTTCCACAGTCCTAGAATTTAGAGGTGTCTGAACTTGGTTCAGTCAATAATAGTAATACTTGCTGCAGATTTCCTTGCTTATATTTCTGGAGGTCACAAGCAACTCAGTGAACAGCTGAAAAAGCCAATGCAGGAAGGTTTAGAGGCAAAGTAAGTAATCCTGTTAAATATCTGTTAGGAACAAACCCTGATCACTGTGGAATGGTTAATTGCAGCTGCAAAGCCAGTAAGAGAGCTTAGAGTATAAACAGAACAGTGGCTTAAAATGAAATGGCACATCTTAAAATTACATGGTGCTCCCTCGCAAAGTTGGTAAAGGTACCCAGACACCTCGCTAGTACCACCATTAAGTCTTGTTACTTTACAGTGGTCTGAGTAGAAAGGTCCTAATGCAATTGGCCTGTGAGAGTGAGTGAAGCTGAACAGGAATGGGAATAAAGCTCCAAACTGGAAAGGTGTTGTGGTGTGATTGTTCTGCTGTGTGCTTTGGTGAGCCTATTATTCAGGCACAGCCACTGTCTTCATGCTGGTGCCATTGGTTGTGGAGTAACTGCTCAGAGTATGTGAAGACCCATCCAGCTTTTTACTTTTAAACTTCCTTTAAAACGCATTCAGTGCCCGAGGGAGGGCTAGCTGATACAGTTTGCTGATTGTAACTTACCTCAGGACTGCTGTTTGCTTTTCTAAAGTGAGAACCTCAGATTTAGAGAACTGTGGACCAAAAATAGCTTATCAAAGTATGCAGATGGGAAAAAGATTACCCTCCCTCTCTGCTACATGGAACGAATTGAAATTTGTGGAATCTCCAGTTATGAGTTTTCTTTATTATGGAAGCATTTGGCTTATATACATCAGTTAGAAGTAAAATGAATTTTAAACATGCTTCCACTGAGCATAATTAAACATATTACAGCCTTGATGAATTGTATTGTCCTCTGCCAAAGTGAAGACTGCAAGGAATAAAAGGAATGAAAATGGATGTCAGAGTGGATGGAACAAGGTTAACATTGGACACTTCCATTAAGATCAATAAGAAAATCTGTTGTTCTTCAGTGTATTTAACAGTGTGCTCAAGATGTGAAATGAAGTGTCTCTTTCATTAAAATTATAACATTGAAATGCTGCTAGAAGAGCAAGGGTAATGTAGCTACCTGAAAATATACCACAACTCTGGCAGCAAGCTGGTAATTAAAACTTTGCCTCAAGTGCAAAACCTCTTCCTTGGAATAGGATAGGAGAACTTGTGTAGGTGCAATGACAAATGGAAGTAAATATTTTAATTCCTTATTTTGAGGCACTTTGGTCAGAAATCCAACACTAAAGCTCTGTTTACTGTACTACTTTTTTACAATGTATGTGAGATTTTGCATCAATAAACACACTAATAATAAGAAAAATAGAATACATTATTCAATGATCCAATAAAAGTCTACAATATGAAGCTAGTAATGAATAAAAATTAATGGATGAATCACAGAATGCTAGGCATGGGAAAGGACTCAAAATATCATGTAGTCCAATTCCCCTGCCAGAGATGGATCTCCTAGATCAAGTTGCAGAGGAACACGGGCAGCAGGTTTTAAACATCTCTAGAGAAGGAGATTCCACAACTTTGGGCAGCCTGTTCCAGTGCTCTGTCACCCTGACCATGAAGAAGTTTCTTCTCATATTTATATGGAACCTCCTATGTTTCAGTTTACACCTGTTGCCCCTTGTCCTATCATTGGATGCCTCTGAGCAGAGCCTGGCTCCTTCCTCCTGCTACGTGTGCTTTCCATATTTATAAACATTAACAAGCTCACCCCTCAATCTGCTTTTTTCCAAGCTCAGGGTACCAAACTGCCTCAGCCTTTCCACATAAGGGTGATGCTCCACTTTGTGGCTCTGTGTTGGACTCTCTCAAGCAGTTCTATGTCTTTCTTGAACAATGAGACACAGAACTGGACACAATACTCTAGATGTGGTCTCACCAGGGAGAGAGGGAGGGGAATCTCTCGATCTACTAACCATCTTCCTTCTAATTCACCCCAGGATGCCATTTGCCTTCTTGTCCACAAGGGCACATTGCTGGCTCATGGTCATCCTGCTAGCCACCAGGACCCCCCAGGTCCCTTTCTCTATTCTGCTCTCCAACAGGTCATTTCCCAACCTATACTGGTACCTGGGGTGGTTCTTGCCCAGATACCAGTCTCTACCATGCCCTTTTTGAGTTTCATTCAACTCCTTCCTGCCTAACTCTCCAGCCAGTCTAGGTCCTGCTGAATGGCAGCACAACCCTCTAGTGTGTCAGCTACTCCTCCAAGCTTTGTGTCATCAGCAAACTTGCTGTTAGTGCCCTCTGATCCTTCATCCAGGTCGTTGATGACTGTATTGAATAGTACTGGTCTCAGTACCGACTCCTGGGGGACTCCACTAGATACAGGGAATGATGAATGAGAATGGTGATACCAGGTAAAAAACAAGGCCTCCCAATACACTGCATATGGTCTTTCAATAAGTTTCAATGTTTAAGAAAAATGATTCTAACCTGTCCTAATGGTCCTTTGAACACCAATCGTATAAATTTATTACACAGTACTTAAACACAGTTCTCTCTTTCTGACATGAGAGAGAACCCCTAATTAAAGCAACACACCATACATCTGGGGGAAGCATGCGAAGTTTTCCTCAGATTTGGTGAGATTCTAGGGGTCCTTTTGCAGGGCTGCATAACCCAAGTGATCATACACAATCTTATTTTCCATTGTAAGGTTGTTATTGTCCTCTTATACTTCCTCTCTTGTACCGCACTCACTTGATTTTGATGCCTATTCTCCTTATGTATATTCATTCCACAGAAACTCCTAAGGTGTTAACAGGAGCCTTTGCTTTTTATGGGGTGAGTTGCCCAGCTTTTTTTATCTAAACTGCCTTAAGTTTTAATGAAAAAGGAATTGCAATAAGAAAGCAGAATGCTTCTATCTTAAACCAGATAAAAGCAGTACTGGATTTGCATTTCCTTTTCAGAGAAACATTGATGCTAAATGCATGTTTTCAAGCTGTGTGACAGATTTGAATGTAACTGTGCTAGAAGTGTTGGTTTCCTTGGACTTCTATCTAGATGGTTTTTCATGCATCCACTTGTCTGCTATTAGACGCTAATATTTTAGTCTAATCCTCTGGAGGAAAAGGCTGATGCCGTTGTGCTGTGCAGCGCACACCTGCTAACTTTTCAACATATTGTCCAAGCAAAGCTGACAAACAAACTCCTAGACGGTTTCTGAAAACAGGAGACTAAGTAAAGAAGAGAGACCCAATCAGTCTGAAAAGGACATTGAAGTACTTGCACAAGATCACGTAGCTGTCCCAGTTACAGGACTTTGTGAGTAAATCCCAAATGAAAATCGTATGGCCAGGCTGTCTTAGTTCTGATGACAATGATGTATTTTGTGTACACAGAGTATTACATTGGCCTTTCCTTTGCATTTATCTCTATGCACATCTAACAAAATACCATCTTTATATTCAAACAAAAAAACCCAAACAGGCAAAAAGTCACTGTGGTGTGCTAGGCAGAATAAAACCTGTCCTGGAAAATAGCATCAGAAACTAATGTTTGTTTTCCATGTTCTGAGTTAAAACAACAACGGAAAACCTCTTTAAAGCAAATCATCTGTATTTGCTTTAAATTAAATATGATTCAGTCCCTCCAGCTCCTGTAAAACTTGACACTTCCTCCCCTTTAAATAGATTAATTTAAATTACAACAAGTATTTGGTAATAAGTTCTGTTAGATTTTGTCACCAACACATGTTCTCCTAAAACTAATCCTGAAAAGCTGATGCAATGAATTTATGCTTCCTAGAAAAATCAAGTGGAAGGCTTCTGTTTTCAGTGTTCCTTCGTTGACTACTTCCATGGATTTTTTGTTGATTTATGTGAGTTTGAATGAAATCACAGAGGTCCCAGTGGAATCAGTTGTAGTTTACTATTCAAACATTTATTGCAAGGACTCATCAAAAGAGTTTTTTGACAAACTTTATATAACTGTTTACTGACTACAGCTGACCTTCAGAATTGCTATTAAATATTCACCCTAAGGACTGCTCTGTATTTTTAACTAAAACCTTGGTTTAGAAAGGTTGCTAGTGCACTTCTACTGGTTGTCTATGTTTTTTTCCCAGTTTCAAGGAAGACAAAAATGAATCACTAAAATTACACATTTTTTCCACTGGGGATTGACAAAAAGATGTCCAATAATTTTTTTATGAATAATCTTATTTTTTTATGAGTCTAAATGACTGCCAGAATCAGTGTGCTGCTTTAGGCAGTATTTGGTTCTCTTCTTTTTCCATGATATGTCCTCATGATCATCATGTCTCTGAGAATTTGTCTTGTAGCTATATAGCTACTGTTTGTTTGTGTACCAGTTGTGGGGTTGAGATTTACACATTCTTGTGTGTGCTAGACTAGAAAATCTTCGCCCTAATTTTATTAGAGAAAAAAGCTTCCTTTTCATGTCAGAATATGATACCACTGTGTTTTTGTAGATTAGAAACACCCTCTGAAAGAATACTAGAACATGTTAGCAAATCCTTGTCAATGATGCATTTTTACAGCCTAATCAAGATAAACCCCAGGAGGGAAAGAGAGGTTTGTGAGATGGATCTGTGCCCCGTGTGGTTTTGCAAATGGATTAGAAGTCCATTTTATTAACAGAGTGCAGTGTAGTATGAAATAAACCTGAAAGCATATGGTTTTTCTGTGCCAGAGAGCCATAGGTTGAAGTTCTGCAATGATTTTCCCAATCTCAGCCTCCCTCTGGCAGGAAGCTTCAACAGCATTGGGCCAACAGCTAGATCTCACTGGGCTGATGGTTTTGAGGCCACTGTGGTGGAAGTGATTTATGTGGGACAGTGGTGCCAAACTGCCTTAGCCTTGGAGATGATGGGGTGAGGAGTGCTTCACTAGAGGTGGTACATGGTTTCAGGTGGGCATAGGTTTTTCAGTCTGGCAGGTTATGCTGTGATAGGTAGGGCAGGTTGCAAGGTCTACTTATGGTTTGCATGGCAAAACCCACTCCAAGCTGTGCTTGGGCACCATGTTGGAGTCACATAGCTTTCCAACAAGAACAATCTGATCATATCTGCTGACAAAGGGTTGGCCAGGCATGACCATGTAGGCAAAAAGAAAAGATGTTCCCCATGTGCCAATTCCACAGTGTGAGCTGCATACCACTGTAGCTGAGGTGTTTGGGTCTCAGGCAGCATTTCCAGCTCAAGTGGCCATTTCACATCTCTGCTGAAAAGAATCCCAAGCTCACTCAGCTACTTGGATTCTTCAAGTCTGCCTGTGTGATCACAGTGGAGAATCCTTGGGTAGGCTGTTTCAGTTATTTGTAAATTAAATTTTATTAGGTAAAACTTTCCATTTCTTCCCTGTTAATAAATGGCTTTCACTCTAGAAAAATAAAAAATAGTTTCATCTCAAGAGCAGTACATACACCTGCAAGCTAAAGGTATGTTCTGTTTGATCTAGCAGGGCCCTGAGACAGTGTCTGGCACTCTGCCTTTTTCTTGAGCCTCTGCTCTTTTCTCTACAGCTGCCAGGACCATGAGGGATAGGTTTTGTGTTCTTTAAATTGCAGTGCTGTGGCATGGCTCCCACAAAATGCAGTCAGCACTATATTCTACCCAAGCCAGGTGAATGCTGACATGGATATCCATTCAAGATGTTTAGGACATTCTTTCATTGCAGACTGAGCTCAAGATTTTCTCACATGCACCACGTAAAATACCCCTGGATTTCTGCTGTATTTCTTAATACTTCTGCCAAGAGCCTCAAAAACGTTTTAAATGAAGTCAGTTGCAGCTGCTCTGTCAGGAATTCACTAAGCACTGCAGCCACTGAAGCAATTAAAAAAATTGCACAGAAGGTAATTAAAAGCCTTACTGGTTCTTGCTATTAGACTGACATTTTAAATGCCTCTAGATGTTTTATTGTGCCAATAACCTATTTCCCTAGTCTCGAAGAGAAATACAACTGACATCAGTAATTTACTAAGTATTCTACAGGTATCATAACGCCTCAGCTAAAAATCCATATTAAATCACTGTGGTTTTCTGTTGCGTGCAGTCCTTGCTGCACAGCTTAATGAAACAGTGGTTATTTGTTAATGGATATTAGAGCTCGGTCTCTTATTCTCATTCCCTGTAGTGAACTGTAATATTTGTATTACTTGTGCACAAAGAGATGATTTCTGATTGTCATGAGCGTGTGAGCTGGAGGGAGCCAGACAGAGCAAAAGTCCTGGTTTATTGTACAGGGCAATGCAAGCAGCCTCTCTCTGCAGCAATGAGCTCATTAGTAAAGCTCATTAGTAAAGAATGAGTAGGGCTGTGTGGTATGTGTCTGGCTGCTGTCCACAAGGTCTTCAAGGACATAGCTGAGTTTCTTGGTGCACCTCCATCTTCAAGTCCTGTGTTTGCAAACAGACTAATTGAAGGATTTGTGTCTTAGAGACTTGGGTCAGTCCCCACAGCCACAAGTTTGTCTGCCTTAGTACATCCCTTCCCAACCGTGCTGTGTGCCTGCAAAGGAAAGCTGGCAGGGTATTAGGCAGTTTGCTGGCTTTACATTCAAGGTCCAAGCAGACTTTATAATGGTGCAGGGAATACATTTTATTATAACATTTTCCCTGATAGCTTCAAAATGCAAACATGCTAATCCAATGATTTTTCAGAGTGCATATGAACTATTATTATTCACACTTGACAGGAAGTTATAGGAAAACCACAGGACAGAAAGGAAGATAACTGGAAGTTGCTTCAAGTTTTCCCTCTTGATTTATTTAGTAGATCCCACTGGAACATAAAATCAATCCAGATTTCAAGTATATTACACGTATCTGTAAAGCACGCAGAAGCAAGACTACACCAGACTGCATTGTGCTGTGGATGATATAATGTCTTAAAGTTTGACAGAAATTATTCTGATGTGCAAGCATGAGGAGCAGCATTAATGCTGAGCTTTCAGCTTTGATTCCATTTTTTCCTCTCCTGGGTCACCTTAGTACTATGTAAACGGGAGCAGTTTGGAAGGGATTTCAGCAATAAACAAACACACGCATATTTCTGTGAGCCATGAGAAAGCCTATCCAGACAAGCTTACATTGACCTCCACAGTGTCTTTTGAGTCATATCCTGCTGATCAGTGCTACATGTCTCTACAGTTTGCATCAACAAGGATGTAAATGGCAAAACTCTCTTGGCACTAATCTCTGAAGCCACATCTAATTCTCTTTTTTAATGAGGCATTGAATTATTCCATACAGTGAGATGCCTGTCAGTTTGCGGCGCCACTCCGTGCATGCTGGTGTGCCGCCAGAGATAAACATTCAGTAGGACTGCTAAGGCAGGCAATCACCTAAACAAATCTGCAGAGAAATGAACTATTTGCACGTGCACTTCTCAGGATTAAATAGGTATTTTGATAAAGTTGCATAATGAAAATGTGGGATGTTTGAATACAGTGACTGGCAGTAACTAATTAATAAGGAATTAGATTTTGCATAAATGGTTTATTTTCTAGAGTTGCAATGGGAGGGAGGTCTAGGGATGAGAACATGGAGATTGATGCACAGTTGCCCCTTGAGTCAGTTTTTCCTCTATGTAGCAGTTCCACACCTCTGTTATAGAACCAGAGCCAATGGTGCAGACTAAACATTCTTAGGGAAAGAGTGTCCCTTTTCTTCAGGGGAAAAGTCAGGAAACCAAGTACTTCTGTGAGAATCGTGGAGCAGGCAGCTATGGTGCTGGACATCTTCATCATCTGTGCCAAGGTGCTGATGTAAGCAAGAGGCAGCAGAGGTCATTGTGATTATATGACACTCATTAACTGCTTATGGAGCTCATAAAATTTTCAGAGGGAAATGGTGTCCATGTAGAAAACAGTCTTAAAAGAAGGCACATTACAAACCAAACCCCAAATACAGCATCCTTAGCCCTGCCGCTAAGACATCCTACCTGGACTTGCCATCGCACCCATGAACACCACAACATAATAGTAGCTACTATTCAAGAATTTCCAGTGGTATCTGGAGTGCTGCTTAATAATCTCAGTCATGATCTCATCTCATTAAGCCAGCAGTGATTCAAGCACTTTGGTCACTCAAATCTGCTCTGTTGTTCATTAAGTCAATGGGCTTGTATTGAGTTTGAAGGGCAGCAAATAATCAAATCAGGCATTTTATCACCAGGTTTTACTGCGTCCTGGTTCAACTGACACTATTTAAGGCCAAGTGATGGATATATTGATTTCTGCATTTACCTACATCACAGCCAACACATAATTTCCTTTGGATTTATTTATGCTCAGAGGAGTTTTCAGCTAGTTTACAGAATTTATTTTTTAATTCATCTGTCACAAAACCTCTCACCAAATATAAAAATTTCATTAAAAACTTATCTTAGTCTTCTACTTGGGTTAGAGTGTCTTTTTAACAAGATGGGAGGATCTCTTACTAGCAAAATCCTGTGAAGCAGGACTCACATGCTCTGTCATCTTTGAATATAGGAAATACCACTGAGAAACAGTGATTGCTTTTGAGCTTTGTACCACGAAAGTGTTGACATTTGAAGAAGCCACTACTCAGCTGCTTGTAACTGTGCATGTGCCAGAAATTGTCTCCCCTCTAGCCTCTTGGCTGAGACTCTTGTGGGATTTCTCCAAATGAATCACTTAGCACAGGCAGCTTCACTATTAACAGGTTCTCTTAGAGCAGGTGGGGCAGGTTGGATCCAGCATAAGACATGTGGCCACAGCTTCAGAGAATGGAGCTATACAGGGAATACAATCAAACTTCTGAAACAGGTTTCTGTGTCTGATGTGAAAGTCTGATGTAAAGCCTAATGCTCTAAAGCTTGAAAACATTTTAATTAGGAAACATAGAGATGGTTAAGTTTGTTTCTGAGAGTGTTTGGGTGGGAAACATTGCTGTTTAGGCAGAAGGGTGAAGTGGTGAGCTAATCCACTGACATGCCATGTAATTTGTGATTAAGGTTATCTGCAGTATCTAGCCTTTGAGGAAATGCCAGCTGCATAATGACTGTCAGTTTTCTCTCCTCAACTATTACATTGCACAAGGTTCTATCTGACCATGAGAATCTATTTAATACGACCCTAATGGGAAATGACCAGTATCTGAGTATTACAGATTAAAAGTGACAATGCTAATTGACTGCAGAGGTACCTACATGAAGAGGGACCAGAAAAATCATTTAAATCTAAATGAAATTGGACTGATTTGCTATTTGAAAAAGCATTACATTCCTCCTGTGTTTGGCAGTGTGAATTAATTGCTCCTAGTGTAAGGCAGAACTGGTTTCTGTGTAGCAATAGACTAAGCTTGGTGGGGAGTGAAGAGCATTATTAACTTGAGGGGTTTAGAAATACATTTCTTTACTCAAATTAAATGTGTCTGGGAAGGTTTGCATTGTACATAGTGCTTATGGTGGGCAATGAAATGACATTTTCTATAGGTAGAAATAAAAATCTAGAAAAATCGTAATGACTAGATTGTGTGATTAGTGATTTCTGACAAATCTGGGGTGCATGACCGTGTTTCTGCTCCATAGCTGCATCTTTAATGACTTGTTTTCTTAGTCTCTCAAAAAGCATTTTGCAAATATATCGAACAGGGAAACAAAATCACCGTGATATTTTATGAGGAGCAATTGGCAGCAATCGTAACAATAGGAAAATGATCACACAAGCCCTATGCTTATCTCAAAAATGACTTCATTAGGGATCACGTAAGTGCATGTGCCCAATTTCTACACACCTTGCTGTGCACACAACCTGAATTGCAGTCAGAGAAGCTGCACTACAAATTAATTTCTCTGAATGATTTTTTACAGGACTAGGAAGGGAATCAGACATGCAGCACTGACTGCAAGTAAGTCCTTTTGTGCACAGAAGGAGCAAATTTTTGTATGTATAAAAAAGTGTTGGTAAACAAACATTAGGCATCCTTTAAAAGTCCCAAGATAATGGGAAAATTATCATCTAGCATGGCTTTATGTGCTTCAAAATCCTGGGGGAAAATAGTTGTGAAAATACAGAAAATACAGGGGTTCAGTGTGTGCTGCCACCGCCCTCCCTAATGAATGAGGTGAAGTGAAATGTCTTGTGTTTTACAGCAGCAATGGGACACCTTGCCAGATTTTATTTTATAACAAAATTAGTGTTTGAGTTCTCTGGTTATTTTTAAAACCTACATGAATTTAGAGAAAACTGCCAATGAATTCAGTGCAGCATTCAGTGAGTTAACACAGAAAGCACTTCTGGATGTGCTCAAGTTCAGTACGTGAACAGTTCTGCTAGAGCTGGAGGAATAGGTGGCCTGGTTCAAACGAAATGAATCCATAAGTCTTTGCAAAATCATCAGCTTAATGTCTCTGGTGGAGAATAAAGAGGGAAAGATGGGTGGTAATTTCACAGTAATATGCAGTGGAATAGCCCTGCTTTTCGCCGACCCTGCTATATGCCCAGCTCATACCTGAGAAAGGATGCACTGTGCTCTGTGGGACATTCTGCCAGTGCTAGGAAGGAAATAAAGATGGGAGGCAAAACAATAATAATTCTACATTTTTTGAAATACTGTAATTGTATTAATGTATAATTTTCAGATTAAGGTTGAGGTAATTTACTTTTAAGGTAACATTTTTAGGTGTTTTGCTTACATAACACATAGGATTAAGGCAAAATGAAGACTGCTCTTACCATTCAGAATACAGGTTACATTTACTTTGATGTGAGCGTTGATAGGCCATTCCTATAGCTGCTGCAATATAAAATAATAATCCACAATTACTTACACAGCATGGAGTTGGGAAACATCAAAACAAGCAGCATGAAAGTGAACTATAGAATGTGCTGCGTTTAAATGTATGGCTTCATTCTCCCTTTGTGTCAGTTTTAGGCCAATATAGTTATTGCAACACAAAAAGAATTTCACTGACTTCAATGCAGCTGGACCTTAGATAAATGAAAGTGTTTAGACTTTCATTCTGTGGTCTTTAGTTTGAAATAAAATGTACTGTGCTTTTTCTTGCCTTTGATTTTTTTATAATTAAAAAATGAAGCAGTACTGTGCTAAATGAAAAAAAATGAGTGTAAATATTTATATAAATACTGTAACTTCGGTGAAATTTGAACACAATGGCCTTTGAGGTCTTTCTGTTCCAGAACCTCAAAGCTTTTTGAAGCTGGTCTGCATAATTCAGTCAAATATAGATATCATATAGCTGCATATTTCTATTTGTTATTCAGCATCCATACTTGAAGTCATATCTTTACATTCAGCTCACTAGTGACTTGACTGAGCACTCTTGCGGCTTAAATACCAAACCCCAGTGTCAGTCTTTTCATAAGTAATCTATAAACTGCCACTTGCTCATTCTTGATATCAGGAGGAATATTTTTGAAACCTGGCTGGATTAACAAGTAATTGGATTGATTCACACATGTACTGCAAAGGTCAAAACTGACCACATTTTATTACAGAGTAACATACTGATTGACTAGTGGCTGACTTGGTGAATAAAGTCATTTGCTTTCCTTTAATCCTGGCTTGCCTAAGGATGAAATTGTAGACTGTGTTTCTTAGGGCATTTCTTGGTGAGTAGTAGTATGCAGAGGTTCTGCAGAGCAAAATCCAATACCCTCATCTATATGATCTGATTTACTGGGACAATTTTAGGACTCTAACACCAGTTTATATCAAAACAAGCATTTCCTCTGCTCTTTGCTGGGCTGGGTGCTGGGCTTCTTGCTTACCTGGACACCAGCTGGGAAAGCCTGCTCCCATTTGTGCAAATTACACCTAGATAATCCTATAGCTGAATACAGGAGATGACCTTTATCTTTTTCTCAGTTTAAAGGACAGATAAGAGGTTGTTTCATGTCTTTTTATGCTGTTGCTTTACCATAAGATGTAATTGTAGACAGAAAGGATACATCACAAAGACCAGGGCAAGCATGGGTAGGCCAGCACAAAGCTCATATGGGTACATCTCTGATGTCCTGCTGCAGACTGCTGCAGCCACACCTTCCCCCTGCCCAGAAGTCTCTCTCAGCTACTCCTTTGCATGATTTCTCTTCCAGTGTTGGTAAAGACCAGTCCCTTGCAGTATTTTCTCTTCCAGTCACCCCAAAGGAAGAGCAACTCTATCCCATGAACCCCTTTGGGGATCTTGCTCTTCTGCAGCATTTCTCCTCCAATCTCAGCACGATCTCCCACCAGGGTGTTACCTTCACAGATGAATGAGTGAACATTAAATCAGCCCATGTTTTTAGTCTAATTGGGCAGAAGAGGACTGATTTGGAAAATAAAGTATTTTTCCTGGATCCAAAAGTCCTGACCCATTACAAAGTGCAAGATGTGGTTGCTTGGAAGTAATTTTTAAGCATTGAAGAGATTTTAAAAATATGACAGAGTAAAATAAAACCTTTAAATATCTTACTTGCAAGAGTTTTTATCATTTGAAAACTAATCTCTTTGACTAAATGTTAATCATAATGATATTTCACATTTATCCCTTATAGTGTACTGAAGGAGCAAAGTGAGGATGAATACTAAAATATGAAGGGATACTTTTTCTGAAGATGACCACTACAGAGAGGCGAGGATTGTGTATCTGCACAGGTAGCTCCAACAGACAACATACAGATAAGTCATTTTTAATACCACCACACACAACTAAAATAGTTCTGGTATTTTTTCCTTTCTTGTTTTTCTCAGTTTGTGTAGAAAAAAAAATGCACATATCCATTAAAAACATGGTTTACTTCTTATTTTTTTAAAATATCAATATTGTGCCAGAACCATTTTTAACCTAAGTCTAGAATCCATCACTGCCAATAGACATAAGAATGACTTCATTTTTTTTTCTTTCCAACGACTTCCCGTTTTGACATGTAAAGAAGAGTCATTTTGTAAAATTTTAAACTTTTACAAAGGTAAGAAATGGCAAAATCATAACAACATTTGTCTTCTGTCAAGAAATATTGACATGGTATTGCTACAGTAATATTGGTTTGTGTCGTGGAGTGTGTCTCATAGATAAATCAGATTTCAGACTTTTTAAGCTAACTAAATTGTAGTTAGTTACTGATATGTATGAGAATATCAAGACACATGACACCAAATCTCTTTTGTTTTTCTTTTTTCTTTTTTTTTTTAACAAAACTGGGATAAGAACACTTCAATTTGAAAAAAAAACAAAACAGTTTTCCTTCTCTCTGCCTGCCTTCACTTTTTTACACTAATGTGATTCAATATGTCAATGAGTGGACAGTGCATGCCCTAGTCTCATCTATAAATGAGCAGGGGTGAGATAATTTATATACAGAGCTGTGGAAAGATGCCTTTTCCTTGTTGGATCCGATAGAGATGTTTCCAGCACTCTAGGATGAGTACATTTATATTTCTACATAATTCATCTATGTGTGAGACACAGGTAGCCAAAATGGTTTTGTAATATCTCTATGGGTATTTGATGTTCCCAAGGCTCTGCGCTGGCTACTCCAACATTAGTTGTACAGCTTGATAAAGGATTTGCACAAGATTTGGAGAGTGCTGCTCCTTGTGGTCATGCTTTGCTGAGAGTTATTAAGCCGACATCTGCCAGAGCATCTTCTTGCCTGAGGGCATCCTTCATGCCCATCGTAGGAGGTGCTAGGCCATTCTGCCAAAATGGATGGCTTGAACTGGTTTCTTCATGCCTTGCTCTGCAGAACACCAATGACTTTCCCCCATGAACTTGAGAGGAACAGCAGCAAACAATTAGCAGTTCTTCAATACTAGAAAATATCCATCTGCTCTTGGCACAACTGTTTGTCAACACATAAATAGCTGCACTGCCAGCAAATGGAGCAATTTTCTGCATCTGTCTCATGCTTCCTTTTCTCCCCACAAAAGTGGCACTAGCAGATCAGTAATAGGAATTAGTATATTCACAAGAATGTCACTTCTCACCACATCATTTTTAAAAGGAACCACAAACAGGCTTTTTGGTCTTGTTCTGTAGTGCTGCCGTACACTTCCATACTCAAAGAGGGGAAAGAATATATCTGATGGGCTGTGTTTAATTTTGCATTGTGTAATTAGTTACCTGCTGGAGTTTCTCACAGCTTTTCCATTTGCTCATATAAGGGCTAATCCTAACTAAGAAAGAAACGAGTCATTCTGTGACCAGTGGAATTTAAGAAGCTTCATTTCCTGCAGCTCCCTCCCATGTGGTTTCTCTAGTGTCTAATAGCTTGGTTGAGTTCACACTGCAGGTTCTCCCACAGTAAGATACTCAGATTAGTTCCCTTTCATTTGACTTTGAGATTTCACAGAACAACCAGAAATTTGCTTTAGGTTTAACATAATGTGGAAATATGTTTTCTTATAAAAAACAAAAACCAAAACAAAAAAACCAAACCAAACAAATAAAAACATTGGTGCATTAGAGCAGCCACAAAACAGCATTTTACTTTTTCCCAATTAGCTGATGATCATAAATGCTGTCTGCTGGGTAATGGACCCAGTGGTAATGCTTTCATAGCTGTAGTTGCCCTTGGTCCCACCACTGGGCTTTGTAAAACACTGCAGTACTTTTAAGCATTTGGAAGATGCAAATAACTGTTTCCTCAGATATCAACAGATGTTGAGTGAGAACACTACTGCTTTTTCTGGAACAGGTTTTGCTGTTTAGAAGACAGAAGATAATACTGTTTTCAGTGTTTGCTATAGAGGGTGCTTGGAATTCCAAGTCTTGAGATTTGGAAGCCATCACAATAGTGACAGGGAAATCAGGCATCAAACCTACATCCTCTGTGAAGGAAAGTTTAGTTTGGCCCAAGTTCTGCCAGTGAAAACATGGGCTGATTGCTGCATTTCCATCTGGCATCCCCCTTTTCTTCTATCATTCTGTTTAATTGCGTGAACATGCAAGCGACAACTACTCTGAGTGTCTGTTTGATGCTGAATCAATGAACCCCGAGGCTTATAATCTAATCAATATACAACACAGTAAATGACTGGCAAGCCTGCTTCTGTACATCGGAGTTTGTTCCTTTTTTGGATTCTTGGAAAGTTTAATCTGTGGGTTTGGATCCTCTGATGCAGTCTGAGGAGCCCAGTTTCAGTTAGCTTTGTTCAAATCCAGAAAAACCTTCCAGTTTTCTTGTCATCAAGGTGCATTTGTGCGTTTGTCATGACTTCTCTTTCAATGCAGTAATGAAACATATACATACTGGTGATATATTGGTGGAAAACTTCCACAGAAATAAAAGGGACAAGGCTCCAAGGGACTCTCAGATTCCAGTCTAGGCTGACCTGGAATTATCTCTTTATAAGTCTGGTATTATTGCATAAGTGTTGACAGATTCCACGTGGCCAAGCTCTGATCTAATATTGGTTTCATTCACGTCCAAACACACTGGCTTCTGTGGTTTGTTCTTTTTCAATTAGCACTGCTTAGATGGTCTCATCCTAAAAATTAAAGGTTCATATGAAGTACTTTGGGAAAAGAATGTTTTCCAGGTTTCTTAATTGAATGGTGGTGGTAGAGATATTTAGGATTTTGAAGAAAACACAAATATTGGATGGATAGGACATAGACATAGGCTCTTACAAATGGACCTCTTTGTCATTACTAGATCTTTGCAGATGTTTGAGTTATCAAATTCTTTCCTAGTACAGAAAAGCAAATCCATGGACTGGATTCTTTCTTCTACAGATTGTAATCAGCGTAGATACCTGTCATTTGCTGGTTTAATGTCTTGAAATCAGCCTTCCCTTTTGAGAAGTAAAGAAAAAAAGACTTGTTTCATGCTCCTGCAGAGCTGATTTTTCCAGTCACACTGACCTAACACCAACCACGGTTATCAGTCACCTCAACTTCACACACACATCAGGACACACAGGGATCAAGGATTATAAATTCACTATCATTACCACTGACGAGTAAAAACTGTCACATCATCTTGGCATCAGCCTGTCTACATGTGAAGTCTTGTCTTGCAAATCTTCTTCCAGACCCGCTTGTTACTCTTTAAATGTGTTTGCAGGAACTTGGTAGGGTTTTTCTCAAGGTAAACATGACCACCACTGCTGGCTTCGTTTTGGTGAGTCGGATTCAAGATGCCTGCAGACCTGTCCTTGACCTGCAGATGTCCTGCTGTTGTTGTGCATCTGGGCCTCTGATGGAGAGGCTGGTTACTTTATGAGTTGTGAACTAGCATTAAATCTGAGTTTCCATCCACAAGCAGCAAAGCTGAGATTTCTAAATGAACTTCTATGTAGGTTGAAACTGAGTTATTCAGAGATAAAAGCCCAGAACTGCTGTGCTTCAGCTCTCATGCTTGGTAGTAGCCTCTGTTACCAGCACATTATCTGTCCAACTTTGGGAGCTCTTAAACTAGGGAAGCACTCAGAACTACTTTAGCTTATTATTAAAGAGGGAGTGTTAAACAGTTTGGGTCTGGATCATGGCTGCATAACAGAGTTTGAATATGTTAATTTTCTTCTAATCACAGATTTGTCACAGGCCATGCAGGTTATTTCTTACAGTTATGGGATACTTCTTGAGAGGATAGTTGATGCTTGTTGCACCACTGGAATAACGTTTAGCTGCTTTAATAGTACATTGAATCAATACCTTTCTTAGTCTGTAGTAGACTAGATATTAACCAAGCATATATTGCCAGATAATCTTGAGTCTTGGTCTAACATTGATGATAACCAACATAATGAATATCACTGCCTAACTTGTATGTATTCACATGAACTGTCATACAGCGGTAAATTGCCAAACATTATTTCCTTCCTATTAACAATTTCTGCTGTTAAGACTTGAGCAAGATAAGCTGAAGCCAAATCACCTTCTTTCTACCTTTTAGGAAAGCAGGTTACTTAACTTTCTGTGCACATGCTGTCGGTAAGCTCCACACACCACACACTAAGAGTTCTGTCTCTTGAAACCAGACCAGAAGCAGACTACTACTTCACAGTCAACAGAACTGGCAAACAACACCAGTTTTAAAGGGTTTCAAGGGATTGTAGTTTACTAAACTTTATTTAGTTTTGGTGGACTTTCCTCAGGGATATTTGGAATTTCCAGAAAATAAACAATAATATTGTGTGCATTTGAAAGCAAAAATCTCTTGTGCTCTCTGGAGAGAATAGATCTGGTTAGGCATGTGTACTCTTTCAGAATAAGTAAAACCCCCATGGAGTTTATTTATAGACTGGGTATAAATTTGGGTTTGATGAAAAGGTCTGGATTTATGAAATGCTCAGAACCAGGCAGAATCAAACCAGCTGCAGCCTTGGCAATGGGTGCTGGAAGCAAGATGTCCTCAGCCCATCCAAGGGCATCCTTCATGCTCTGTGTAGCTCCGGTGCAATCTGCCTGCTGGGTCCTGGTATGATAGTGTTGTGGCATCTGTGCCAGGAGCTTGTACTTCCAGTGTCTAGACACAATGATGGGTGTGGATCTCTTTTCACTAAAATCCTGCACTAGAATCTAAACCTGGAGTAATACAGTCATTTCTCATCTCATGTTTCATTCAGGCTGACTTCAGTGCCGTTGTTTCTCACTGATTGCAGCTGAACTGAAGACAAATCAGGCTTATTATGTTTAAAGGTTGTGAATATTTTTAGTTTTGGTTTTTTAGCAATCCTGATACCAAAGTGGTAGCCATTTCCACCAGAGTAAATTGGGAGCAATCACCTTGCTCCTTGTCATCACTCACCCTGCAGTTAAACTAGACTTTCATTCATTGGAGTGAAAGGTACCCGAGCCTTGAATAACAGGATAACACGTTTGAGTATTTAGCAGAGCAGGGACTGAAACACAAGTCCATCATTCCCATAAGTGCCCCAACAGGAACTGCAGGAAGTGGCTGCTGTCACTTCTTTCTTTCTCTTCTCCTGTTTACATATAAACTGGAGCAGAGAGAGAATTTGACTTTACTCAGCAGAGAAACTTGGTGTTAAGACACCATAATGGGAGATTTGGGGTTTAATCCCACAGGAGAGATCAGGCATTGAATCAGATACCTGTGAGGTGAAGAAGTTAAGCTGCTGGGAAGGTTTTCAATTACAAAGAGGCAAGCTGGGAAAAAACATGATGAGCTGCATGACAAAGATGTATAAACTCATGAATGGCAGGGAGATGCTGAGCAGGCACTTTCCAGTAGCTGTTCCAAAACAAGAACAGGTTTAAAACAAATAAAGGGAGCTATATAATAAATAAATAAAGGGGTCTAATTTTTTCCACCAAACCTGTAATCTCATTTTGACACTTCTTGCCAGAAGAGGCATTGGATGATAAAGGTTGAGGAAGGCTGGGTTTGGGGAAGCCCATGAAAGAGAAGGGAATTAGGGAATATGGAGAAATCACCTTTTGCATAGGAAATTCAGGAACTAGAGCCTGTTAGTCACATTCAAGGGGTGGGTATGGATACTTCTGCCAGTATAATGAGCTGCACACTAGAACTGCTCTGTTCCTGCCATTCCTGAGAGTGCCACCAGAGACAGAGCAGTGATCTGTAACACCCTTGGCCTGAGCACTGGGGTTACTTTTACATTGATAAGGGACTGGGGAGGGTGTCACATCCTACCATGCCCCATGTGTGAATCCTGAGCTTGGGCTGTCTTCCTGAAAGCCTGGACCCTGTGGGGCAATATGGAACCACAAGATCCTCTGGGGTACACATGGGAAAGAGCTGCCATGTGCCAGGGCTGTGTGAGGTCTTGTGCTTCTCTGCTGTTCACAAGCAAACCTCCACACATTTACACATCCCATGTCACCTGTAAAACTGCTTCTACATCTGGGATACCTTCAGCTGTAGGCAACATACTTAGACTTAATTACTTTAAACCTTTTCGCAGACCCATCCCTAGAAAAGACTTCAAGGTCACCAAAAGATGCCATAATGAAAGATGGTGGCTAAAATCTCTCTTCCTTCTGGGATCATCCTACTCTTACAGTTATTGGCATAAATGTTTCAATTTTGACAAAGATTCAGCAACATTTAGTAATGTTGGTAATGGTCACTTTTTATTTACGAAATTCCTAGCATAAGTAAAACCTGTTTACTGTAAAGCTGGAAACACAAGGCTTTAAAGGCATTTTTGTCAGATCATGGTAAGAACAACCTTGATGTGGTTTGCCAAACTTTGAATTATAATGTATGTCATCAGTAATGTAAGTTGTTATAATTTACTCCTGACATTAAGATCTTGCTTTTGGGCATATAGTTGCAAATGTATCCTATTCACTTTCTTACTTTCTAAATGCCCTTCATGTTTCAGTAAGACAATCCAATCAAAACTAAAGACCAAATGCACTGTAAAACAAATCAAGCATACAAACAATTCTTAAGCATTCCTCTTAGACATTAGCTTGCTTGCCCAAGGCTTCTAAACTTCTTGAGCTATGTAATTGCAAAGCGTACAAAAGTTTTGAAAGGAAACATTTAAACCATATAGCATATATGTTCCTCGGGTTGGAATTTGTGAAAGGAGAATCTCCCACTACTTAAAATTCTCATTCAAGATCATGGGATTCGTTTGTTGTGGTATTTTTCTGATTTTCTTAAATTAGGATTTAAAATAATAAGTTTTATGATAACAGCACTTTGGAGATGACTAATTGTTCTAAGAGATGTGCAACCCTTGATGAAACAAAAGTCCCCCACAAGGAGAGAGCTTTAATTTAATGATGGTCATAAAGCCAATTTTTAAAGCTGTAATAGTTGCTGAGTCTCTGTCTTCAGCCTTAGGCTAAACTCTGTATGTGCTTCCCATCAAAACCGTTTCATGTTCTGCTCACAAGGGCAGAATATACGTGGTTTTGCCTTTTCTCCTCCCTTTAGTTCAAAATGTGATTTCTTTTTACCAAACATCCATGAAAACCACTTAGGCAGCTATTTGGTCTTTATTAAAACCTGATGTTAACGTGTGCTGCAGAGGCACTGGGGTGGCAGCTCCTTTATACCATTGTGCAGTGTGAACACTCACTCCCCGTTTTGGAAGTGGCTGCTGGAGTTTGCAGAATATCCAAATTGCTCCGTTTGTTGGCAACTGAAACAACCACTCAGGATATTTGCAATCCCAACGTCAATGACTGTTGCTGACTGAAGCATGGCAAGGAGCAGCGGCTTAGAGATTTCCAGGACAGAGTCTACATTCAGGATGATTCTGGGCACGTGCTTGCAAAGCCCCTCCTTCCCTGGAAGAAATCAAGCCCCTAAAAACCCACGGCCGAAAGGATAGGGTCATGCACTGACAGACAAGGTGCCAAGGGATGTGGCTGATGTAAGCACATAAGCCCTAAACCCACTTGTTGGTTTGGGGTTCAAGCTGATAAAGAGGTTTCCCTGGACAATGACCATCTCCCAGCAAATAATTAAATGAGCTTCAGTAAGTGTGACATAAGATGAGAAGAGTTCCTGCCAAAGAGCAGGAACTTATGAGGCATGAATTAAATAAAGGTTGAAGTACTTTTACCCAATCATCCAGTTTCTCAGAGAGAGCCAGGAGCTTCTTCATTTAGGAACCTGACATTTTGTTCGAGTTCTGCTGAGCAGAACAGATCACACCAGTTAATGCCGTAATGAAGAAGTGATGGTGGTATTTGCACTTGACTCAAACGTCAGCATAAATTCTGTTCCTCGTCCAGATCAGTATGACTTCCCTGAAATAAAGCATATTTCAGCCTCATTAACCAATTTAAAATCTAAAATGAAATGAGATAAATTTAAACTTAAATCCATCATAGCCAGGCTGGCTTTAAGAATTAGTTTCTCTGGGCCTGTAAGGATGCTTATAGGAACTGTTCCTACAGGGTAATGTATTCCAAGCTTTTTAATGGGCCTAGCTACTCACAAGAGTTTAATTGTAAATATTCTGATAGCAACCAACGCAGAAATAGAACAATACATGATTTAAAAATTAACTACCACATTTTATTAACTACCACATTCTTTATTTCCTGTGTGACTAGGTCTAGGTGATCCTGCTGTGGCAGGGGGATCGGATTAGATGATCTTTCGAGATCCCTTCCAATCCCTAATGATCCTATGATTCTGTAGATATCAGCTGTATTCTTACTGCACAGGTAAAACCATGTTTAAATGTTTTCACTTCCCAACAAGATGGCCACCCTAAGTGCATGACTGAGAAATAAAACTGAGAATTAAAACCTTGAAAAGAGGTTACATTCACTAAGTAACTTGTTATGAGCACTGCATTGTGGTTCTGAAGGCTCAGCCTCTTGGGAATAGCCAAATAGGTGTTGTTTCTTCATTAATTTATTCATTTTTCTCCCAGCACTAGTGTAGCCAAATGTAATACTCAAACCAACCTGCTTCTAAGGGGTCACCTCTACGTGACACCCCCGTATTGGTGTCATCAAAATTAATAGGAAAACTTGCCTTAAGCTTAATTGGTATTTTAATGCCTACATTTTTAAATTACTTGAACATTTTCTTAATTAAAGTGGAACATTAAAAAGGAAACCGCTTTTTCCCCCCCTGTTTTCTCAATATTGAAATATTTCAAAGATAATTGCAGTCTGTATGGAAGAGTGCTTTTTGTAAGAAAAAATAAAAATTAAAAAATCTTGTACTCAATGCCACATGTTAATTATAAGAAAGAAACAATTGGGGGAAAAAAGTGTAATGAGTAGTCCAAAGGCCAGCAATGATCTTACCTCAGTGATTGAGCATAGCAATTATTTCCCAGCTGTTTTGATTGTAATCTCATTGTGGATTTTTATTGCTTTCACCGACTATATCTTTAATATCTACACAGACAGGTGCTGTTGTGGTTGTTAAGGTATTTTAGGAAACTTGCATCTTCCATCACCATTGTCACAAGTTAAAGGTCCAGTGACCTTAAACCGATGGTTCAAACTCATCTTGCCAAAGCAATAGAGTGAAAAAGTGCATCTGTTTTTCTTACTGTGCATTTTAAAGAAAATGAAAGGAATGATAAGATTTTTCAAAGTCAATGAAGTCATTCTTTCCCTCAGCTTGCAGTGTTTGTAGAGCTTTATTTAATGGATAGCTCCTGACGTCTTTCTAATCTATGGATCATTTCTTGTGGAGATATATTTTAACATCTACCATGTTCTTGCATCCACACTCACCATCAGGAAATTAACCATATTCGGCAAATAAACCCTGTACTTGTGTTCACCGGGCAGTGTTACAGTTAGGGGCAGAAATGTATTACTGAGCTTAAATTAATGTACCGATTCATTAAACATTTTCAAGCTGTGTGCCCCTATTAGTTAGAGAAAACTGCTAGCCAGTCACAGCAAAAAGCCTTTTATGCTCCAATATGAGCAGCCTAAGTCACCTCAGCTTCCAGCTCACACAAACCCAAACCACACTGAGCTGTGGTCACTGGAATTTAGACTACTTGCTACTGTTTGTTTTAATCTGGTCTCGTTTTCTTTCAGATTCACCAGTGCTACTTCAGAGTGACTCCACCTTGGCCTGTGGTTTTTTCAGCATAAGCAAGACCAGAACCAGATGGTGGTTTCTCTCTGATGCATTGAACCAGTTTTGGCATCATGCAGCTTTTCATACAAAGAGCCAGTGGCTTACAGCAGAGACTGCAGGAGGTTTGGATCTATTTAAGTTTTTGCTTATTTTATTATTAATTATTAATTAAATGTTATTTGCTTAAATACAAAGATATTGCTAGTGCCAGTTAGATAATTCCATTGTTTCCTTTTGTCTGTCAGCAGTGTCTTTTATTTTCCCTTCTAAGGGCCCAGCTTCTAAAATGGGCTGATTGTGAGACTGAGCTCTGAAATTATAAATACTCTGAGTTACTAAGAAAGTAATTGTCTTCTGAGAAATTTGCATTCCATCACTTTTAGAATGGGGGCAAGATGGAATTCCCATCACCTGCTGAGTTCAGAGCTACTGCTATCTTTTCTAAAGACGCTTTTTCCTCAGTTGCTAGACCAACCTCCCTCGTGAGCCTCTTCTCAGCAGAAGCAACAAAAAAACGCAGAATTGAAGGAGATCTGGAGCGAAGGTGGTTGTTTGCCATTTGCCTGTATCTGAGTAGAGCTGCTGTTTTCCCTCATGAGAAACTAGAGCAGTTAATTGCATGCTCTGCAACGCTCATCACCTCCAGTAGCTGCAGCTATGTGCTGTCATCCTGCTCACACAGCCTGATGCTCATTCTAGTGTCCAGGCTGGTGATGCAGCATGTGATGCACTAAGGGAAATCCTCTCCACAGCAGAACTGCTGGCCTGTCCCTAGGCAGAGGACACAGGCTGGAGCCACCTGCCCCTCCTGTATTTACAGAAAAGAAAGAAATTCTGCTGCCTTTGTTACATTGGAAGAGGTAGTGAGGTTTGTCTTGCTATTTCTTGTTGCTTCTTGTGTTTTTTCCTATTTTTTATCCAACACAATAGATTGGACAGCTGAAGTGCTCAGAAAGGGTCTCTCTTTTCCTCCTGATTAATTATGCAGCTGAGTCCATGGTCTTTGATGTTGTTGCTGTGAACACTGATAAAACTTGAGGAGCTTTAGAGCATGAAAGTTGCTGCAACCAGTTTTTATGGCTGTTCATGTGTCAATACCCTATTGTGTTAGCAATTATCTTAAACCTTTACTGCAAGGCAATGCAAAATACAAGGAAAATTTCTCTGTAATAATTTTTTATAAGACCCTTCTGCAAGATCCCGCTCCACATGCAAATTCACGTGTGCTTGCTGGGGTTTACAGCATGTCTGGAATTACTGCTCCGAGTGTTTTCACTGTTATTTCAGGCACTGGTGGGGCACCCTGATAAGGTTAGCCTTTAGGAGGGAAAAGCATGACCATCCAGAGACACTTCTGACCAAGCAGTGCCTATTTTTGCTGGTGGAATTTACACTCCTGGGTGGTATTGCCCCATCTTGCATTTGTACTAATACGGCTCTTTAATGCACTGGAAAAAAGGTTCTGCATTTAAAAATGCCACAGCAGTGAAGATTAAGAAAGCAAGTGCAGACACCCAGCTGTTGAAAGCCAAAGCAGTATGAAATTGGGGGTGGGGGACAGAATTAGCATTCCCTTCACACGCTCACCGCCTGCTCTAATCACAATGCAGGCATTATCAGCGAGCGTTGAATCTTTGTATTATTTCCAAGTTTCCCCTATTGTCAGTCATTGTGACAAAGTGCGGGACAATCTGACACAATGATAAATCACTCCAGACATTGAGTTTTCACATGGCTGTCAGATGATCTCAGTAGGCTGTGTCACCTGAAAATGCCACAAGACTAAAACCATGTTGTACTTCAGAACAGAAAAAGGAGTTTGGTATAAACTCCACTGATTCAGGACATAAACATGGGAGTCTTGAAGGCTGCCTTGGATTTCTCTTACCTGGGATATCTCTGCATTTTCACCAGAGTCAGAGCTCAGGATTTATTAACATATCTGGCATACAAACCAGGAAGATATGTTTGATTTGGTTTCAAAATGCAGTTCCTGCACAGAAGGATTTGTGCCGTGCGCGTTTTAAAATGCTCTGTTCGAGAGGTAACACCTATCAAAGCGCAGGGTATAAAATCCTAATACTTTCAGTGGCATGTATAAAAAAGAGTTTCTCACCGTGTCTTTTTCCTGCACTTCAAAGTTATCCACAGGCTTTTTATTTTCTCTGTGGGTCAGGTAAGATGTTGCTGCACCGATAACTGATTGATATATAGTCAAATGCAAATACACTTGTTTAAGTACATGCCTTGCCTTCATGTGTATTTGCTTGTTGATGCTATTGTGAGTCCAGCCCAGAAGAACATTGCTCTCTCCTACATTATTATTCACAAAGGCAGCTTTCTGAGTTATTTCTGCTCCTGCACAATATTCATGATAGCAATTTGATACCTTAGCAGTTTCAAGGTTATCAAGTGATTGAAAATCCTACTGCTTACTTCAAGGTGTAACATATAAACTGCACTGCCATCCATTCTAGTAATATAATAGTTTTTCTTAATGCCTTTCATGAACTCCTGATTTAAAGTGTAAGCTAACTTCAGAAAGGGCTTATCAGTCCCAGACTTTGTCGACGCTGCTCGGCTGCTGAATACAGTCCTGTGGGTTTGTATCACTGCATGTAGCACTTAAGCAGGCAATATTTAATCTCTTTCACAGATATTGATACATCAGCTCCCGAATGAGGACATTAAACCGCAGCCATAATGAGAAACAAAGAAGTGGTTATTTATTTCACATGTCGAAAGGCTAGCGCTCATTTGATATGAATCTGCTAGGCAAGAATTGCAGAGTATAGATCATAGGGATTAACTTTATACCAAAGAGCAGCTACAGAGCCATGCCATACAGTAACGTTCGTTAACGATGAACAAATAAATGCTACTGAATGCTTAATGAGGACACTGAAGAAAAGCCCATCATTTCTCAACCTGTTTTGGAGGCTCCCAGCCACCCACTGAATCTTGGCTGCGGATGTGGTTTGGGTGGTTTCTGATTGGTGGAGAGTGTTGCTTGATGGAATTTACATGGTGGCATCTGCTTAAGTAACAGATGTCGATACCACTAAGGTGCTATGTTCTCACTTTTAATATAGAGAGAAATTGCTTCTCAAAGAGTTTTTATTGTCTTTATGCAAATTAAAATTCAAAATTCCTCTCCTTAAAGGATCCTCATTATAACAAGAACCTTAAATAATCATAAATACATATGCAGCCTCATAAAATCTTTTGCACTTTGGATATCAAGGAAGTTCCTTCTGCGCTGCCAATTGTGCATGAAATTAGTTCTTATTTCAGCTACCAGTATGAAGATACTGGCTTTTATTCAGTAAAGCCCCACTGGATTTCTAAACAAATAGTGCAGAATAGTTGTTTGTGCCAAAGTATTTCAAGGATGAAATTTTGCATTCCGTTTCTTATGCTGTGCTGAAGAGTAAGATAGAGCTCTGTACTTATTCCCTAGAAGCCTGGTGACAGAAATATATATGTTTTTTATCTTTCCTTTGCCAGTTTTCTTTACTAGGCAAAAGTCTTTCCAGCTTTTTTGTTGTTGTTGTTATTGCTTTTGGGTTTGTTTTTTTGTTTTTTTTCTTGTTGTTGTTGTTGTTTTAACCTGGCATTGATATTTGGGAAGGACTCCTGCCTGTAAAAATGCCCACAGATGCCAGGCTGCTTTGGGCTGACTAATACGGTACCCAAGTCCTTACATTCGTAGTTTATCATCTTGCATCATATGGAGTTCAGTCAGCATTGAAAAAAACCTGCCAGTCACCAACATTCTTAGAGAGAACAAACCAGTCACCACCACTGTTAGAATAAATTGACCCCTGAAGATCTCAGAGAACCTCCTTTGCTGCTAACGCCAGTAATAATCTGTCTGCCCTCACCACTGGGACAAGACAGACACAGCTGCTGCGCAGGCGTATGTGTGTCTATGCACCTTGTTGTCCTTCTGGGCTCAACAATCACCAAACTGATAATAGACTTGAGAGAAATGGCTAAATCCTTGCAGAGAGAGGAGCCTGAATCATGTCTGCTCTCATCATGTAGTTTGTGCCTGGGTTTTGGCCTTTTAGAATATGTCATATTGAGATAAAATAAACTAAAAAAGAAAGTGGAGGGAACAGGAATGTGACTCTTGATTTTTTTCCGATGGTGTGGGAGTCAGAAGCCAAAGTCTGCTCAATGTTTCAATGGGTAAACTTTATATTAGATAGATATTGCTGGTATGACCTTTTCCTAATGTTTTTTTCCCCACATGTATCCAGTAGACTCAGTAAGGAGGTGGTGGATATGCAGTGTGTTATTAACCTGGTGGCAACAACATTAGTAATATAGAAGGGTGCTTTATTCTACTGCTAGCGCTTGCATCTGTTTCACAAACATTACCAAGATAATCACATTCTTCCTGCATCTGCTTTGCTTTAGCTCACACAGATAATTCAAGGGTAATGCACCTTGTCTAAGCTAATTCTAAATACATGCCTCAAACACAACAAAAAGTGCTTGGTGGGTATTTTGACCCAATGCACTACATCAAAGTAACCAAGTAAGCTCTAAATGCTTTGAATAAAATTGGACCCAAATTGGCATTTGTCCAGCCATGTTTCTGACTGGCAGTTGCTAGAGATTTAAACTTTCCCTTTATGTGAATATATATCCAATTACAGTGCAGTCTGTAAGCTGTGAGAGCTCTGCTAAGAGAGAAAATATACAACAGGCAGTGTGCTCTCTGGTCTGAGTCTCTAAAATGAGACCTGACCGTTTCAGATAATCTGCAGGTTATCAAAGTTGCCTATATGGGGTGACACCTTTGAGACAATGAGCTGAATGTAGAGGAGCGAGGATCTCTCCAGGTCCAACTCACTGGGACTTTGCCTGGTGGATCCACACATCAACCCCTGAAAAATGGAATCATGCAGGCAATTGTTGAAAATGAGGTTAAATGAAATTAAGCAAAACTGATGAAGTTAGTAAAACCACAATGTTCATTGTTCATTGAAAATCAACAGGAGGTCACATCTCTGGAGAAAGCCTCACATCCTGGCTGAAACTCTGCTTGTTGCACACTATGCATGTTAAATCCTGCTTAAGATGTATCAGTGACCATTAGCATCAGCAGCTTCTGTTAGATACTGTGATCAAGTAATAATGTGAGGCGTCAGAATCTTGAATTGACTCCATTAAAGCCAGGAAAGAAGAGAATTTATGAAGGCTTCATTAGCATTTTCTTTTCAAACTTCATGCAAATTTCTTGGAGGAACATATGCTGAGAGTTCTGTGGTAGCACTTGGAGCTAAGAGGAGTCTCCTTCTCTACACTGGCTGCCGCCTGTCACCTTCTACAAAGTATACCATATGCTTTCAGATGGATAATGCTGCCTTGGACATCATTCCATTCATAAGCTCGATTTAACCATAACCCTTTTTGAAACATTACTACTCCAATACAAATATTTCTAAATCTATTTAGAAATAAATTCTTAGTCCTATTTCTATTTGCAAATATACTCACCTGACAGACTGGATTGGTAAAGTTTACCTTGTGTTGGGCACATTAAGGTGCCTATCAATGTAAAAGAGCAAAGAAAAGTGAGGATTGTTCAATCAACTCATGAGGTTGTAGAGACAGCAGAGACAACTCTGAATCCCTCCTAAAACAAAACCAGCATGTATGTAGCAGACCAGTCTTCGGACACAGAGGGGTCTGGAATTGATCTTTATTCCTCATCTTTCAATCTTAAAATGCGGAATTGAACATTTGAAGGCAAAGGTGACAGAAAATGACCAGAGAAAACAAGTGAGTTTGTCTCTAATAAGAGAATTATTTAGTGCTGTGCAAAGTAATCTACGAATTGTCTTACTGCCTTCATAAATAGTCACAAAACTGTGGCACAAATCTGACTCGAGAGTCCTTGCTGTATCTTGGGGAACCACATCAAATTGCAGGGTGTTTGTCCCAATGTTAAGAACCACTTCAAGAGTAAAAGCACATCCTGAATTTGATCATTTGTTTATCAACATTGCAGCATTGATTTGGGGGACAAGTTCTAATTTAGCACAGTACACGGATAAGTTATTTCATGCCTATTTTATGTTTCTCTGTTCTCACTTGTTATGTCACTGATATTTTGCTTTCCTGCCTTTCTGTCTTTACTGATTTGCTATCTATGCATTTTTTAACTCAAGATTTTTATAACTTTATAATTACTGTAATTCCTCACAAAAAGCCAACAGAATTCCATCAATAATTCATTATTTAGACTAAAAGCAATTTGTGAGAGGAAAACCTAGGAAAACCTTGGGCACATTTAGGGGTATTTAGATATTATCCAAACATAATCTTGCCTGCAACCACTGCTGCCCTACGTGAGATTTCCTAATGGCCAACAGGAACATGGAGCAAACCAGGACGAAAGCCTAGATCCTTGTGCAGCTTGCAGGAAAGATATTTTAAAACATCTTGCTGCAACACACACACACAAACCACTGCCCTGTCATTGGGCGTAATAGGCAACAAATTGATACAGTCATTAGGGAACTGAAAATGAGAAGTATAGGAAACAGCAATTAAGCAATTTCAAGCCTAAATCATAACAGCGCAAGAGAAACTCCCCTGATGCCTTCACAGCCTTTCAAATTATCACTGGATAAGTTTTGCCAGAAAGAAAAAAAAAGAGAGAGAAAGAGAAGAGAAAAAAGAAAGCAGAATCAATGTGTATGCTCCAGAAAACACAGAACTGCTAAATC
Source organism: Upupa epops (assembly GCA_013397515.1). Taxonomy (NCBI): domain Eukaryota; kingdom Metazoa; phylum Chordata; class Aves; order Bucerotiformes; family Upupidae; genus Upupa; species Upupa epops. Next base: position 340,528 of record VZRI01000035.1, on the reverse strand, counting down.
AAGTTAACCAGGGGAAATTCCTGCTGGATCCCCTGGTGCAGGACATGGCTTTGCAGGGAGGAGCCGTGCAGGAGCTGTGTGGCCATCAGCGCTGTTCTTCAGTGCCAGCATGCCATGGGTTCCCAGAAACTGCTTCTTCTTTGCATGGCTTTTCTGTAACTGCATCCGTGGTGGAGGACATTCACCTTCAATGTCGTGAGCATGGATCTCCTGTCCTGAGGACAGCATGGATGTCCTCTGGGAAGTCTGCTGTTCTTAAGCAGAAGTTTAACAGCACTGCCATCCTCTGTCTGACTCTCTGCTTGTGAGTTCACGTTTCGGTCATCATGAGCAGGAGTCTCTGCACTCCCAGTCCTCTAAATCTGTGCGATTACTCAGATTTATCCTTCTAAGCAATTGTACAAGGGAAATCATCTAGTTGTCCTTGATGAATTCTCCAGAACTGCTTAATATGGAAGCCCTAAGTCTTGTTGCCTGCTGATGAAAAAAATACTGGGATTTAACAGGACTTACTGTTGCTTGTGGTTTTTCTGATGATGACCTGAGCTGAGATCCTAACACTGCTCTGGGTGTAAGCTTTCCTCATCCTGGCCTCATTTTCTGCCTAGGAACATTGTCCACGTGTATATCAAGAATTTGGAAGTTTTATTCTAAACTCTTAAATTTGTTTCCAGGTTCTGTGAATAAGGAGCAGACTCACTGGGGGTTAGGCGCAGCAAACACCTCATGTCTTTTGGAGCAATGTCCAGTATGGCCACAAAATGATGTTTACCCCTTTTGAACTCCAAAGTTGTATTGTATATTCCCAGAAAGCACCATGTTTTGGAGAAAGGCAGACATTTAACAAGGACCTAGGCAGTTACATACACAAGGGTGCTAACTTGTTGAAGTAACAGGTCCTATTACACAGGGGAGTGTTTCTTTACATCTAATGTGAAATACATCTTGCCAGAAATGTGACCTTTCATAGAATCATAGATTCATTAGGGATTGGAAGGGACCTCGAAAGATCATCTAGTCCAATCCCCCTGCCACAGCAGGATCACCTAGACCAAGTCGCACAGGAACAGATCC
>VZRI01000035.1:322806-339162 GCA_013397515.1 Upupa epops | reverse complement strand
CTTGGCCACAAGAGCACATTGGTGGCTCATAGTTGTCCTCAGGTGCCTTTCTCCTACACTGCTCACCAACGGGTCAGTTCCCAGTCTATACTGGTACCTGGGGTTGTTCTTGCCCAGATGCAAGACTCTACTCAGGTCAGGCTGGATGGGGCTCTAGGCAATCTGTTCTAGTGAGAGATGTCCCTGCTTGTTGTAGGGGGTTGGACTAGTTGACCTTTGGATGCCCCTTCCACCCAGTACATTCTATGAGTCCATGATTTTTAAGGAGTTCCTCATGGTGTTACAGGTTTATTTTGTAGACCTGCCCAGCTACACCTGGAACAACTGGTTCAGGTCGATGGAACACAACTTTGAGTTTCTTAGGAGCAGAGTTCTTTTCCTCCACAGCAGTGTTTTCCTTTTTAATGAAAGCACTTCCATCAGTTAGATCTTTTCAGTTTCCTAGACAAATCCTAAGGTAGAGCCAGAGGTTTCTGTGCTAAGAGAAATACTCAGTGCAAACCTGTTCTGCACTAGGCAGAGGGGGAGAAGAACCTCCCTTGATCTGCTAACTACTCCTCTTCTGATGCACCTCAGGATGCTGTTGGCCCTCTTGGCCACAAGAGCACATTGCTGGCTCATAGTCATCCTGCTGTCCACTAGGACCCCCAGGTCCCTTTCTCCTACACTGCTCTCCAACAGGTCAGTCCCCAACCTATACTGGTCTCTGGGGTTGTTCTTGCCCAGATGCCAGACTCTACCCTTACCCTTGTTGTACCTCATTAAGTTTCTCTCTGCCCAGCTCTCCAGCCTGTCCAGGTCTCGCTGAATGGCAGCACAGTCTGCTGGGGTGTTGGTGACACCACCCAGCTTTGTGTCATCAGCAAACTTGCTGACAGTGCACACTAATGCCTCATCCAAGTCATTAATTTGAAGAGGACTGGTCCCAGTACTGGTCCTTGGGGACCCCACTAGATTTCATGACCAGTAAGACAATGATGCGGTGAAGGTATCTAGCATCTTTTTAACAGCATAAGCAGAAAGTCATGGAAATCATTAGCAAAACAATAAAAGAATCAAATAAGCAACAACTGACTATGTGAAGTCCCAAACTGTAGCTCCAGGTAGTGCAATCATCGGAATATCTATTTCTTCCCATTTGCATGAGTAATTGACATCATGTTAACTGCTCATTAGGGACACTGCAAATCAGCAACGAACAAAATAAACACTTTGCAAAGAGAAGAAGTTTTCTAATTGTGAATTATGCTGGAAACAAGACTGGGTTTTAAAAATACATGTAAAAATACATTTAAATACTTAAGCTGTGTTACATGGAAGCTGAACTGGAGCTTGTTGCTGGAGAGTGCTTGTGGCAGCCTGTGCTCCACATCTGATGCTGCTCAGACTTTGATGAATACTAGACTGCCTTGAGTGGCCACTAGTCGGAACAGCAACTAGTCACAAAAGCAGTTTTTAAAGAACAGTAGTCAAGCTTAATGTCTGGTTGAGTGTGTTTCTTGGTTGATCTATACACATCTCTGAATGCTTAGGTACTGGACATTTGGAAACCAAATAGTACTTGCAAACCAGCTTGAAATATTCAGATGGAAGGAACTGGCAATGCACTGAACAATACTTCTCTGTTTTGCTGCTGGAGCTCCTGGATACTATGGCAATAAAACAACTAGTTGTGATTATTAATACATGAAAAAGGGATATAGCTACCAACTTCTGTTCACATAATGGAGCTAAACTTATATCCCGTTTCTGGTCTGAGTAAGAACATTGAAAGTGTTAGCAGAAGCCCCACACAATGCTTTGAAGCAGTAAGGGTGGTTTTGTGAGGACAAGTTTGATTAAGCAGTTGTGGTTTGTGATTCTTCCTAACTGTGGGATCTTCCCCCTTGCAAAGGGAGTGCTACTGGCAGGAGTGGGAAACCATTACACCTTCCCATGCATGGTGCTTGGTCAGGAGAGGTAACAATCTCTCAATACTCTTGCATGTCACATCTGTGTTACTGTAAGATGTTTCTCCCTCTCCTGGTAGTTCCAGTGGGATTTCTGGGCTGAATGGCTTTTTTTTCCCCCTGCACCAGATAGTAATTTGATTTGTTTTCTCTGTTGCTTGTTATGTATTGCCACAGCAAAAAGGAGATAAACTGATAAAAGGAGAAAGCAAGAGAACCATGGCAGTGATTTTCCACCTTATTAATAGTGACAGGGTATAGCAACATGTAAAAATAGATCTCAGTGCTGAAAGTTCTGTTACTGCTTGATGTCAGGCTGGCACATTAGTCTTACTACCTCCACCACTCCTACTGAGCATTGCCGAGCAGAAGGGATCAGGCAAAGGCCAGCATGCGATGCATGGTGTGACTCAAGAAAACAAAGGAGAAAAAAAAAATCCACTGAACAATTTACAGTTTACTCTTCTTAGAGGAGACAACTCGGGCTAAATCTTGCTCTTCTGAAACTGAAGTCAAAGGGATGAGTCATGTGAATGATGAGAATGGGAACAGGATACACAGCAAAATCCTTCCAAAGGAGGATACGAGAAACATCACTGTAGCTGGAAACAGACAAACCTGGCTTTTGTTAGTCTTTTCCAAACAGCACCTTATTTGCCTGACAGGTGAGCAGTGAATTAGACTCTGTGAGACTTTTTAATATTAGAAAACCTCACGGAAGGAAACAGTGAATATTTCGAAATCAATGGCCTGGAAAACCAGCAAGGTATCAGTGGTGGTGATCACCCACTTGAGAAAAGGAAAAGAACCTTGTGGGGTGCAAGACAAGCAAGTACAGGATGAGTGAAATCCTTAGCTTTTCTTTTTAAAGCCTCTCTTCTAGAAATACACCTCTTATTGATTGTACTGTCTGGCCATGCATCTTATTGATCAGAAGAAAAAGATTATATTTAAACCCATGTAAGCAAATGTTGTACAAGAACAACCAAATGACAAAGGAGACAGAGAACAGTCATGACTTCTTTATAACTCAGGGGAAGTGTTCATAAACACAGGCAGAAATAACATCCAGGTATCTTTTCATATAGGGACAACAGTATTTAACAGTCAGTCTTGGTTTATTTTTGTAAATGTTCCTTATTGTACATTGCTGGAGGAAACAGCTGCAGCCCCGTTTCCAGTAATAGTGCAGGTGTGATGTGAGCATGGCCACACTCAGCTCAACTTTTTATGTCCTCAAGGGACTGCACAGGGGAATGACTTTGATGGATCACAGTTGCACTTGAGACTGAGCTAAGAAAGATTAGTGTGTCGCAGGCAGAGAGATTCCACTCACCTGATGATTGTTTTTGTTCTGATGAGATAATTTTTCTAATTAACCTTGATAACATTTCCAGACACACAGACCTATCCACCCATAGATGGAAATACTTTTTTAAATGGACATTTCACTTCTACCCGTGTTTTCTTGCCGTGAATTAAGAATATTAACACCCTGGCTGCCAACTGATTTGTTTGGGAAACTGAAGATGAATGTTTTTAACAGAATCAGAAGCTGCCCACAAGAACCTTAGTCAGAAATGACAGCATATGTGCTGATTGAATGAGAGCAGCAGTATGAGCTTAAGAGCAACCATAATGTCATGTGCCAATTCCTGCTTATTCCACTTTTGATAGTTTCAAGGAAGTCAGTGATGCTGCTGCTCCAGGCTGAACAATTGTAAAAAAGTCTTGAAAAGGAAAACATGCTTATGCAGGTACTTTGAAATTGTTCACTGTTGGATCCTGACCCTTCACATCACCATGCTTTGGAATAGGAAGAACCAAGTCATAATCCCACTGTATTTGCAGGAAAATAATTCTGGAAGAATCACAGAACCATTAGGGGTCAGAAGGGACCTACTCCAATCCCCCTGCCACAGCAGGATCACCTAGACCAAGTCACACAGGAACACATCCAGGCGGGTCTTGAAACTCTCCAGGGAAGGAGACTCCACAACACCCCTGGGCAGCCTGTTCCAATGCTCCACCCCTTCTGTTCTCACTTGCTAGATGTTAGCATCCAGTTTTACAATGACTCAAGTGCCCAGCCAGCCTTGCTTCCTGAAGTTTTTCAAAGTTTTCCCAAGTCTATTTGCTCTTGCCTGATTTTACACCAACAGAGATTTAGCCCTTTCACCCCATCCATGGAACCTGTTGTGGATTTGCCAAAACAAATGCTGCCCTGAAAACTTTCCCAGGGTGCTTGCTGGAAGTAGTACTTTTCTCTGCTACAAGAATACTGCTAAAGCTTGGTGAGAATGCAGTATAAAAACCAGCCTAGCACTTTATCTAAGCTCAAATGCAATAAATGTGAATTTATTCTTAACCATTTGTCATTTTTCTGAGTCTCTGAATATAGTGTTTAAAAGGTGGTGCAACATCAATTCATGAACCTTCTTGCAAGCAAAGGAACCAAGAAACTGTAATATAGGTAATAACCTGAATTTTCCTCAGGAACCGGGAATTTTGATTTAGAGAGACAGTTTAGCAGGATATTTGGCAGCAACTAAACAGAATTTAAGGGAAAGCCAGAGTTATGTGAGTGTTAAGAAGGCAGCAATTTTAGAGATATCACAATCCTTTTCTATCCTTCAGAGGTTATGTTATCACTGGTCTGCCTTTCCTCTTCCCTCAGAGAGAAACAGCCTTCTCTAGTTTTCTCTGCAGCTGGGTTTATAGGAAGCCAGTAGTTGGCTGTCTGCTTTCATATGCCTTTATAGACCTTCTACTGCAGCTGGTAGAAGATGTACTCTGGGTGAGCATTACTTTGTTAGATAGAAGTCATTCTGCAGGATTGGTTTCTGTACCTGCAGGAAGCTTTCCGTGTTATTCTTCTCAAAGAAATCAATGGCATGGTCCATTTCTGAGCCAAAGACTAGAGTAGAAGTGATTTGAAAAATAAAATATGCCACCACTCAGAAATCACCTATTTTAAAACCCAGTTGTGCCATTGGTATGAACATGCGGTTGAGCAGATGCTGTTCACCCAAACTCCCAAAGACATCCTCAGGACTATATGATGTGGGGAAGTGTATTTTTCACCATTTTATTGGGCATTGTAAGGCTTTTTGTGCTTCCCAAGGAGCAGGAATTTGAAGCATGGTGTTTCAGATCCTTTCATTTCCTTGATGGTTGTCAGGTCCTGTGTAACCTGCTAGATGGATAGGTACTGGATCCAGCGCACCCTGAGGGGCAACTGTCATCTCTAATCCCAAACACTTCAATTTATATGTGGAGTATAGTACCAAGTGTGATTACCAAGTGACTACAACATGTAAAGCATCTCGCATACATCAGCACTTGAAAAGTTGTCTCTAAAACAGTTAATCTCAAGAAATTACACAGGCAGCATGAGTCAAACCGAAATACAGGGGCTTTTTCTACTGTTTACTAATAAAAGCCTTGTCCCTCTCAGATGACATGCATATTCATTAGTGGACAGGGTGTGAACAGAAAACTACTGACAATGGAGCTTTACATGACCTGGTGATAATCAGGAGCAAAACATGTGAGAACATCTCACTGATGTGTATTGCTCACATTTCACCGCCTCAAGCACCTGGTCCTCCCTTCTATCTTCACCTGCCACACTGTTGTTCTAGCTCATTCTTGCTTTATCACAGGATATTCCCAGGGACAGGGTTTCTCATTCACACCCTAAGCTTTGTCCCACTGGTAAGTCACCATGTTTGCAGCTTACCCTTGTGGGAACATGTTCCAGAGCATCCTCATCGCATCGAGCAGCCATGAAAATCTACCATTCTCCAGACAACACAGTGCTCTAAACTCCTTGATTTTGGTACAGCTCCAATTTTGGGTATGGAGGCCTGGGTTCTGATAAGACCCTCCTGCTTTAAACAGCTTGTTTGGATTGATCACAGCTGCAGATGTCACTTCACTAGTGAATCAATACTTTGTTCTCACACTATGATTTTCTTCTGGATGGAAGCAGTGTACAGTTTCTGTGACAAGCAAGCCTGCAGCAGTGTCACCAGCATCCACAAAAGTGATTGCTGCTGAAACAGAGGCAAGAACATTGGGTCTGAAAAGAAATGCAGCATTTTAAACAACACAGAGGTTGTAAAATGAGATTTGGGAGTTAAAGGTTTGGGTGATTGCTTTGTTTTTGAAGGAATAAAAGCAAAAATAACAGAGGAGTGTTCATCAAACATCTCTCTACACATCTACATGTGCAGTAGATGAAGAGTGCAATTTTGGGCAGTGAGTGTGATACACGTACAAAACACATAGATAATAATTTGAAGTATACGTGTACTGTGTGCAGCGCTGGTGTCATTTCCAGGAGCTACATAAAGATAGCGTGAAGGGCTTAGCTGTGGGGATTGAAATAGTAGGGAGAATTCAGAAACCACAGTTAAAGAACTTAAAAAGAACATCTGAGAAGATGAACCTTTTGATAGGATTTAAACTGCCTATGGGATTCAAGAGCTTTAATCAACAAAAGCAGCTTATTCCATCAATGTCGTGAGCAATAGCAGAAAAGGCATCATCAGTGAAGAACACTGCAGAAAACAATTTCTTTGGTTTAAAAACTATTTAGAGAAATCTGAGACTCCTCGGTTTGTCTGGTGACCATCTGGATGGATTTTGCTTTGGAAAGCCTGTCTTGAACTTGAAGCAAACAAACATTTGTTCACAGGATGGGAGAGAAAAGATTGAATCACTGTGCTGGAACTGGACAAGCCGCCAGTGCATACCAGTATATTTACCTAGAGCAAGAAAAATGTGCTCTTTGTTTCTGAGCCATTATCTTTAGTCCCCTTGTAAAGGTCTCCTTGACCATCCTCCATAGTGTAAAGTCAGCAAAAACATACTGACTTTTTCCCATATACAACATCTATTCCTATGATGTAGATTTGCATTCAAGGTCTGTCCTCACATCATGCTATAAGCTCCGAGAGTTAATTTGTCTGTTCCTTAAAGAGGTTTTAGTAAACCCAAAATGAATTTGTGGTAGGCAGTTCCCTGAGGGAGGAGATGCTGCCCTGCTGGCAGCTCAGCCCCAGAGCGCACCACAGGGTTTCTGGCCAGTTATACAGTGCTGGTACCCAGCAGGGCGCTGGTGCCAGATGGTCCCTGCTCCACTGGGCTGGGATGCCAGAGCCGGACCCAGGCCATTCTGTACAGCTGGCTGTCATGCTAATGGACCCAAAACCATCAGCTGGTACCAGGGCCTTATCTGAGAGGGATAGATGGTAAACCCCATAATGGGGAAGGAATAATTCAAAGAGGCAGAAATGTTTATTTTCCTTCTCCTTTATGGTTAGCCATTATGAATTCAGGTGGATCTGTTTTGGATGGACCCAGAACAGCTCTGTCTCTGTGCTGCAATATATTCTCTCACATGCTCCTTTAAATGAGCTGGCAGTTCAGGTAATGCTTGTCTCCCGTTTCAAGCTGTTTAGAATCCCTGGCTGTTTCTTTGCTAACTGAAATATCTGATAATCCTTCAACAGAGAACCAGTGACTGCTAACAATCTACCTATCAAGCCCAGGCAGAAACTAAACTTTTATGTCCTTTAGCATTCCCTAAATGTCAGTATTTACCAGAGCACTGAACCTGCCCTGCCCAATGCACCCAGACAGAAGGATCATTGTATTTCATATTTTTTCTTTCCTATAAAGTCACCTAGCATGATCCTCCATCTCAGACATGTGTAACTCACAAAGGGAGGAATGATGGCTAGTCTCATATATGAATGTACATACAGGGTAGAAAGCTGGAATATTTTGGAAGGCACTGCTAGACACTCCACAGAGGACACGGGTACACCGTATGTTGGCTCTTGCTTATTTGTGAATTGTCATTGCTTTGGCTGGAAGACAGTCACGTTGCAGGGCTAACATCAGATAGTTCAAGTACATTTTGCCAGTCCATTGTGCATATTTCCTAGTGTAAATATAGATACGTCTGGAAGATTTTGAAGTTCAAGATTAAATGTCTTTTCCTTCAAGATAATTTTTGTTTTCTTATTTTTAAATTACCCTGAAGTGCCCAATAAATTACTCAGTCTTATAAAGAATGGCAGAGGTTTAAGAGGAAATATACTTGTTAAAATATTTAAATTCCAATAAAATCTTTCTGAACTTTCTAGAGTGAACTGAGGACACCTGTGCAGGCACTTATTACCTTTCCACCAGCACTGCAGAGTCCAAGAGCTGAATTATTAGAAAAGTTCTACTGGATTTCAGACAAATCACTTTAATGTGCCAAAATTGATTTGGCATGAAATCATCAATAAGCTCTCCAGAATACTAATAGCATTAAAGGCAGAGGCCAGGACTGTCAGACTTGCTTGGATAAAGTTAGGCTCATAAATCAGTAGTTAGGCATCCAAATTAAAGTTTTCTACTTCCAAGTGTCTGTTGGTCCAGCAGAAGGGATTTCAACTGGTGACACATGGGGGTACTGGAGATTCCAGGGATGAGAGGAAGAGTTAATTTAATGGCTTTGCTTCTCAACTCAAATCTTCATCCCAAGTCCCAGGTGCTTTGGTACCTACCCCAGGTAGTTGTCAAGCCACTATTGTTTGGTGTATGTTTTTAAACTAACACACAGAACTTTTGTGAACCATGCATCTTTCTTTTCGTCCATCAAAAACACCAGTGCAGTCCTGTGAGCAGAGAGCAAAGAGCTAACACGTGAAGATCACTAAACTCTTTTTCCAGCTCTACTTTCAGTGATTCTCATGGCCTTTGGTGAAACATTTCCCTGTCTCTGCTTTCTTGTCCATAAGCCAGCAGTGACAATGTTCATTTTCCATGTATGCTGTGAACACATCTCATTATATTCAGCTATTTTCCCTCAAGAACAAGTTTACTGTAGAACCTTTGGTATGAAAGTATGGAGTGATCTTCCTCCCCCAGGTAGTTGTATTTATGGAATTTAAGTGTGAAACGGCATCTGGACCAGGTCTTTAGGCAATAAGATACATACGTGCTATCTCTGTAACATTTAGGAACAGGAGCCTTGGGTGACATCAATCTGCTTTCTTTAACATTACTGAATTTGGAAGAATTTCCTTTGGTGGAAGTATTGATTCAGTTCAGCTGAGGGCAGGCCTCTGCCTTTTCAGTAGTAAACATTTCCTAAAATGATTGGGAAGAGCACAGTATGGGAGATCTGCAGCCAAGCAACAACTCAAGGGAACTGAAAGTGTCGTAGCTGATTAACAGAAATGAAAGCTGCTCAGAAACAAATCTGAGTATGAATTTGGAGCACAAGAATTAATTGAGAAGGGGATTCTCTTTGTACTTCTTTTAGTAGGTCAGACAGTTTATCCACTAAGATGCCTTTGAAGCTGCCAGCTTTCCATCACTGGAAAGATGAAACGAGTGAAGTCATCTGTTTGTGCTAAACCCTACTATTCTGAGTGAATTTGTTGCACAGTGAATAACAGAAACCTAAGCCAAAGATGCCCCATTAGCCTTTCTGAAGAGAGGGTAACACAGGGAGAGCTGTGGCAAAAGAGGGCCAAGGGCATCCTGGGGTGGATCAGAAGGGGGTAGTTAACAGATCAAGAGAGGCTCTTCTGTCCCTCTACTCTGCACTAGTGAGACCGCATCTGGAGTATTGTGTCCAGTTCCGGGCCCCTCAGTTCAAGAAGGACACAGAGCTGCTGGAGGGTGTCCAGTGTAGAGCAATGAAGATGATGAAGGAAGTAGAACACCTCCCTGAATGTCACTTAGGTGTAAGAAGCGGAGGAAAAGAGGATGCAGCCACAGAATATGGCACATTTTAGGAAGTAAATTGTGAAAACAATACTTGATTTGCCCATATTTTCCCATACCTATAGCTGCGAAACCAATAAAAGGGGCTTTTTGTCATGATGTAGTATTATGTTGCGTTTATTGTTTTTCCCAGCCTAAAGTGCTGTGTGTGTGAGATTAAAAAGCTGCAAGTCTCAGGCCATCTGGCCAACCAAATGGATTTAGCGTGCAGGATCTCTGCCAGATGTATGCCAGTTGTAAGTTTAATTTTTGAACATATATAGTGCCTGGAGCTCTGTGTCTGTTATTTAGACGAAATCATGTTCCGGTTACTGTTTGAATCTAGGTATATGGTCTTTTCTCCTTCACATGGTTTAAGGGTATATCCTTTGTTTCCCATAAAGAAAAATGACAGCAAGAGAATTCTTGCATATATTTTCAGAGTTACGTATCTTTGATCACATCTGTCTGACCTTACGAAACAGTAAGAAACACAGCAAGCAGTTTTCTTAAGGAACTTATTTAATTAAAGATAAAGTTCACAGAGCAGTTCAGGNTTTTCAGAGTTACGTATCTTTGATCACATCTGTCTGACCTTACGAAACAGTAGGAAACACAGCAAGCAGTTTTTTTAAGGAACTTATTTAATTAAAGTTCACAAAGCAGTTCAGATTAACTTGCACTTATATTTATTTATGGTTGACTCGGAAATTAAGTATGTTTTCAAGTACATTATAGCTTGTAACATCTTAAAAGTGATATTTAATTGATTTGATTTATTTTAGATGAGGGACTAAAGGAAGATGATTTTAGCTTTATGGACTATAAGACGGATAAAGTGTATTTACCTTTTTATTGTGCAAATGTCTCCCATAACAAGGTCTACTGCACATCTGAGATAGATGTGAAAATGAGGAAAGGTGTGAGCACAGATAGCTCTGGGCTTTGCCAAATGGTCTAGAGGATTTTCTTCAAAACTCACCAGTTCAAATCCAAGTTAGAGCAGGATTTGGCTGATGGCGAACAGTGATTTGTGGGTCTGGTTCTCCTGCCTAACGCACTGCTGCCCACATCAGTGTATTTCTTTGCAGCTGAAATACCGAGGTTGAATTACTTTCTCCTAAACAGACCTGAAGGCCCAATGAATCAGAGATAAATGTTTAGAAAGGAAAGAAAGACTTGTTTGTCAGGGCAGAGTTATTCTCCCTTGTCTGATGGAGCAGCAAGGGACAAGCTGGTGAAAGTCAGGCATCTATAGCAGCCAAGGGCTCCTGCAGCGGAGCTCGGTGCCCCCAAGAGGCACCACGTGTGGGACAGCCCAGCCCTCTGCACTGAATCAGTTCGACCATTTCCATCACTGCCAAATTAAAGCGTATTGAATTGTTTAGAAAAGGAGAGTCATGGCAGCTTTGCTAGGCACTGCCAGGACAGAGAGCCTCCCACAAGAATATCTTTGCAAATGTCTCTAGCACTGGAAAATCTCAGCCTTTGGAAACAAGAGCTGCATTAGACTGCAGATCAGCAGGTCTAATTGTGTTCTTACTCATGTTTTGGACAACTTTTGCTCACGTTTTGGTTAACAGCTCAGAGCAGTATGTTGGCAGGTGGATCAGTGAAAAGGGCTTTGTGTGGTTTTGGGTGCACCTTTCCCATGAAGAGCCATTAAAAAAAAGCTGGCACTGCAATGTGTAGTTTATTTTATTCTAGAAAGTAATTTTCCCTGTGCTGTTAGACATTTTTTTTCCCCTTGCAAAATCATTTAAAGGGTGGGAATCAGAGAAACCAAATAAATAGTAGATTTCATAAAGTGAGGAACAGCAAATTGAGCAAAAGGAGGATTATAAAGACTAAATCTTTTGTTCGAAGAGTGATTAAAAAGCATTAAGTTGGATAAAGTCAATCTAGAGCTTAACTGCATGAACCTCCTGCCTTGTTTTTCTCCTGTTTGGTTTTACATGTATTAAGAAATTTAAGGAGTGGGAGAGACCTCTTGAGGACTGCTGAGGTTGAGACTATTAAAAAATAATAGCTGAGCAAAATCTGTTGGACATAAACTCTGTTCCCTGATTTCCTGGCAGTGTGAGTCGTCCTGGACAGCTGTGTGCAAGAGCAGCAAGAATAAGCTGAGTGCTCTTTTCCAGCTGAGGACTTGAGCAATTCACACCCGAATGTTTGTGCCATGGGGATTCCTCCAGGCAATGAAGTTCTGGGATTTGTAGCTTCCTCTCCCCAGGGCTTAAATGTTCTCCTGCCCATGAGCCGTGAGCAAATACAGCTGCAGTTCATTGCTGAAATAAGGAAGTGTCAGGGTAACTGCTATTTGCCTTGCATCCAGAATACTTTTTCCTGCCTTTTAGATTAAATCCGCACAACACAGAGCATCCAGTTCTCAGGGTGATGTTCGTCTTCAACAAGACTCTGTGTTTAGAGGAGCATAGTATCAAGTAGGAGTTATATATATTGAGACTGACTAAGAAGTAGTCATGTTTCTGCACTCTCGCTTGTGCACAGCACTTGGAAAGCTCTGGCTCTTTTCTCCTCTCTGTGTATCTAAAGAAGGAGCAAGGATGGGGAACAGAATGTAACTGTAAACATAATTCAGTAGTTTGTGACATTTTTTCACAGCTTTTCTGTGCTTACTGATTTGTTTGTTTTCCTCTGCTCTTCTGTTTGGACTGTAATTTCAGATTAATTGCTAGTTTGATTTAGAACTGTTAATTTCAAAATCATCATTTCTATTGTGGGCCCCTTGGTCAGTACATTTTTGAAAATGTCTTCCTAAGATCCAATCTAAATCTCCCCTCTTTTCATTTGAAACCATTCCCCATTGTCCTATTATTGGAGTTCTTCCTAAAGTTCCTCTCCAGCCTTCCTGTAGCCCCTTTCAGGTACTGGAAGGCTGCTAGAAGGTTCTGCCAGAACCTTCACTTTTCCAGGCTGAACAGCCCAAATTTCCTCAGCCTGACCTCATAAGAGAGGTGCTTCAGCCCTCTGATCATCCTTTTGGCCTCCTTTGGACTCACTCCAACAGTTCCATGTCCTTTTTGCATTGTGGACTCCAGAACTGGACACAGGACTCCACGTCAGGTCTCACAAGAACAGAATAAAGAGGGAGAATCTCCTCCCTTGTCCTGCTTGCGATGCTTCGATGCAGCCCAGGATAATGTTGGCCTTCTAGGCTGCCCTCACACATTGTCAGCTCATGTTGAGCTTCTCATCTACCAACACCCCCAAGTCCTTCTCCTCAGAACTGTCCTCAATCCATTCACCAACCGTCACATAGCTTGGGATTACCCCAATCCAGATGTAGGATCTTGGACTTGAACTTGTTGAACCTCTTACAGTTTGTGCAGGCCCAGTTCTCAAACTTGTCTAGGTCCTTCTGGACGGCCTCCCTTCCCTTCATTGTGTTGACAACACCACAGAGCAGCTTGGTGTCATTGGCAAACTGGCTGAGGATACACTCAATGCCACTGTCCATGTCACTGGCAAGGTGTTAAACAGTACCAGGACCAAAACAGGCTCCCGATGAACACCACTCATTACTGATCTCCACTTGGACATCGAGCTGTTGATCACAACTCTCTGAGTGCAACTGTCCAGCCAATTTTTTATCCTGTCAAATCCACATCTCCATTTTTGAAACAAAGGTATTGTGTGGAATGATGTCAAACGCCTTGCTCAAATGCAGGTAGATGACATCAGCTGCTCTACCTTTATACATCGACACTGTAACTGTCAAAGAAAGCCCCCAGGTTTGTCAAGCATGTTCTGCCTTTAGTTAAGCCAGTTGTCTGTAACCAATCACCTCCTTATTTTCCATGTCCCTCAGCATAATTTCCAGGAGGGTCTGCTGTATGATCTTGCCAGGAACAGAGGTGAGACTGACTGACCTGTTTCACCTAGGTCATCTTTTTTTCCCTTTTTAAAAGTGGGGGTTATGTTGTCCCTTTCCCACATGATGGGAACTTCACTCAACCACCATGATTTCTCAAATATGATAGATAATGGATTAGCAACTACATCCACAAGATCCCTCAGAACTCATGGGTGTATCCCATCAGGTCCCATGGACGTGTAAATCTTTAGACTCTTTATAAGGTCATGAACCTAATCTGCCCCCACTATGGATGGTTATTCCTTCTCCTAGTCCCAGCCCTTAACCTCTGTGACTTTGGGCATTGTGGTTTGAGTTCTTGCCAATGAAGACTGAGAATCTCAGCCTTCTCCTGGCTTACCAGGTCACCTGTTTTCTTCAGGAGGGTGCCTAGATTTTCCCTACTTTTAATTTTCTCACTGATCAACCTATAGAAGCTCTTCTTGTTTGCCTTAGTGTCCTTGGCCAGATTTAATTCTATCTGTTGATAATTGGTTTCCCTATCTCTGGCTGTGTGGACAATGCCTCTATAGTCCTCCCAGGCCACCTGTCCTCACTTCCACCCTCTGTAGGCTTATTCATGTGAGTTTTTCCACAATTTTCTTGCTTTTCCACACAGATCTTCTGGCAGTTTTGTCTAATTTTCTTTTTATAGAGATGTAGTGTTCCTGAGCTTGGAGGAGGTAGCCTTTGCATGCTATCCAGCTTTCTTGGGCACCCTGGATTGTATCCTAATGAACTCTACTGTGTATGTCCCTGAAGAAGCCAAAGTCCATTCTCCTGAAGACCAGGGTAGCAACAAAAGATAAATAAATTAAAAAATGCCATGTCATTCTAGCCAAAAAAGCAGAAAAACTGAAACAGCACTTGAACTAAAGAAATTGGCTACCCCCAACCATTATGCATATTTATATCAGTGGAGTTTTTTCTCTTTCAAGTACAGTGGATTGTTACAGAATTGCAGTGTCATCGCAGAACTGCTTTTCCAAGGGGTGATGTATAAATCATGGAAACTAGACATGGAAAATGTCGAGCAGGTCTCCTTGTCCAACCATGTGCCAGGAGATTGTTCCCTGCAGAGTTTTTCCCAGTGCTCTGTTGTAGCAAAATACCAAAGGGATGCTTTATCTGCAAAACATCTCCATGCTTTTTTATAGTTCTGCAGAACTCATTATCTTTAGGTGCAGAGAAATTACTTTAGAGAATAAGGCCCCTTTGTCTAGTGTCACAGCTCAATTTGCCCATGTGCATGTGCTGAAAACCACAAGTGCGAAAGCTGATACGTGCTTGCAACTGATAATTAAATCAGGAACATATCTTATCCTCTGCAATTACATATCCTGCCCTTCCATAACACATTGATAACCAACCAGCAACCACTTGATTACTCCCCAATGAATAATAGGCAGCAGAGCAAAATGTTCCTGTACAGCAGAGAGGTAGAATTTCATTACCAGATCTTCTCTGTCTTTGCCAGAAGCTACCAAACAATAAAATGGAAAGGAGAGATATAGCTTGTGGCATCTGTCAGTGCAAGTAGCCTTTGGTTCAACTTGTGCCGTTATAAATATTATATTAGAAGTATTAGCAAGAGCAGATTGAATTGCAGCAAGTCCAGAATGAGGCAGCCTGAAGGCTGGTAATAAAGCTGGAAAAAATGAAATGGTTTGGCATAGGTATCTTCTGCTTTGCATTGTGCAAGGAAAGAGGAGGGAAGCAAGGAAAGAAGAGGGAAGCCTTTCTGCCTCTTTTCAGCTCATCCAGAGGATCTGTTTAGAAGAGCCACTTTTACCACCTTGGCAGAGACAGACCATGACTGCATGGGCAACTGCCATGACACATGACAGTGTCCTCACAAAGTCTATTGAATTACATTCATCAGTCTTCTGTGCTTTTCTAAATGTGTTTCTCTGTGTAAGTCTGCATCAACATTGGGAGTGAGCTCAGTCCACGCTTTGTACCAGGGCTGTGAGAGCAGGCTCAACTTGCACAGGAGACATGGGTGAACCAAGCACAACAGTGAGTGGCAAAGTTTGAAGACATCCATGTACTGTAAGATGAAATAACAGTTACTAACTCTTATTTTCACAGCCTGAGAGCTCCAGTAACTGACACTTGGTCTTTACTCTCATCTTTAGACACTGCAATGATTTTTGAAATCTGGTTCAAGTCTCTACATCTTCAGTCTTCAAAAAGGATGAAAAGAAGAACACAGGTTAACTACAGACCAGTCAGCCTCATCTCCATCCCAGGAAAGATGACAAAGAACAGTTTGTCCTGGATGCTGACTCTAGACACATCAAGGACAAAAGGATCATTAGGGACAGACAGTATGGCTTCACTGAGGGGAAGTCGTGCATGACCAACCTGATAGCCTTTTACAAGGACATAACCAGGTGGAGAGATGATGGCAGATCAGTGGATGTGGTCTGTCTTGACTTCAGTAAGGTATCTGACAGAGTTTCACATAGCATCCTTGCGGCCAAACTGAGGCAGTGTGGACTGGATGACAGGATAGTGAGGTGGACTGAGAACTGTGTGCAGGATAGAAGCCAGAGAGTAATGATTAATGAGACCAAGTCTAGTTGGAGGCCTGTATCTAGTGAAGTTCTCCAAGAGTCAGTACTGGGACCAGACCTCTTCAATCTATTCATTAATGACTTGGATGAGGGATTAGGGTGCACTGTCAGCAAGTTTTCTGATGACACAAAGCTGGGTGGTGTCACTGACACCCCAGCAGACTGTGCTGCCATTCAG
>VZRI01000035.1:269588-322636 GCA_013397515.1 Upupa epops | reverse complement strand
AGGAGGATAGAGCCAGGCTCTTCTCAAGGTCATTTGGTGATAGGACAAGGGGCAATGGGTGCAAGCTGGAACACAGGAAGTTCCATATCAATATCAGAAGGAACTTCTTCCCAGTGAGGGTAACAGAGCATTGGAACAGACTGCCCAGGGGGGTTGTGGAGCCTCCTTCTGTGGAGACGTTCAAGACCCACCTGGATGTTTTCCTGTGTGACTTAGTCTAGGTGATCCTGCTGTGGCCGGGGGATTGTACTGGATGATCTTTTAAGGTCCCCTTCGATCCCTAATGGTTCTATGATTCATCCCCCCTCTGTATTATTATTATTTTTCTAGATTGAACTTTTTATGTCAGAGGCCATATCAGTGCCTCAGCTAAACAGGAAAATTTATTGCATTTGTTGAAATTCTGACAATCTCAAGGGAGCAAAGAAAATAGAAGAGACATGAATATATCTTCCTGTTACTAAAGTGTAAGGGCTAATTGTAAATAGGAATTGTTTAGCAAAAAATTAATTTATTGGGTTCCTGGTATTAAATAAAAAAAACAAACAAACAAACAAAAATACTTTAACATTCTTCCCTCAGGAGTAAGACAACAAAGAAAGCAAAAATCATTGAAGTGGTTGACACCTTCACATCACTAAATAAACCTTCCACTTTGGTGTACATGGGGGATTAGGAAAGAGATGCCAGAAATTCGCCTAGACTATATTTCCCTAGAGACACAGGGAAAATATTGAGGAAAATCACAATCATTCCATAACAAGTGATTAAGGAATCAGTATTTATTTTGTTTTTTTCTCATTTTAAGAGTGCAACAGTCTGGAGAGGAACCACCTGAGAAAGCTGATGGCAATCGTTGCAGTCAATACTTCTGAAGTGTGAGCTTGCATCGCTCGCTCTACAGAATTTTTATGATACCAGAAATACCCATAAAAAGGGGAATAGCCTCAATCTTCTGGGGAAGGAGGCTGTTATATAAACAGGTATATTTTTAATTGCCCTCTTTTTGCTCTCTGGCAGGACTTTTCTCTCATTTCTAGTTGGCAGTAGGTCTAAACTCAAGAGCACTCGACACAAAAAGGCACTTGAAGTTTTCTGTTTAAGGACATGTAGTTGTACAGACTCTTCAAGAAACTTTAAATAGGTGCTGTGAATGGCAAGATGAGAAGCTGCATTATCATTAGCTTCCACCCGAGGGTAGAAAGAAATACACTGTCTGACCTTAGCTGGATCAGAAACACTGGCTATCAAGGAAAAGGCAGTAAAATATCCTTGACTATTCTGCTACTGTTAACCACTCCTGGTATTGCACCTGCCTTACAAAACACACCAAGGCTAAGCTCTGCTTGCAGGAGTTCAGCCTCTGCACTCCGTACTGCAACTTTTAATGCCCATTCAAGCATTGGAAATGGTTTTCTGTCACCACACCTGACCCCCCAGACTGTCAATTTGCTCATTTGTAATATCCACCTGCAGGTCTCTTAATCATGACCCATCTTGGTGCCAACCAGTGTTCCCTTCATAGACTTGTCTTTCACATCTGTGAGGGTGAGGCAATGCTACCTTGTTCCCACATGATACAAATCTATGGTGTGACATTCTCCTGTCCTGACAGTTGCTCTATCTCAACAAGCTGTTGCCTGCCAGGCAAGGCCATGAACAACCTGCCCAGTACTCCAACATCATTCTGCTGGGGTGATGTCCTGTGCCAATCTGACATGTCCAGTTGCACAACCTCTTGCTATCCCTTTGCTGCAGACAGCTGCTCTTTGGGGCTGTATTTGTGTCCTCCATGTAGCATAGAATACGTACAGTCATTTCCCTTCTCTGACTCCCTTCACACTCGATACTGAAATTTGTGCTTTGGCTCTCTTCCTAATGACTGTATTATTAACTCTATTTTCATCTGCTCTCAGCTGTTTATTTTGCATAGAGTTGTTTTGGCTGCTTTACATATCACAAATTGAGTAGCTGAACCAAATCCACAAAGCTAACAGAGAAAGCACATTGAGCAGGACTCTGTCTGACCAGCATTGTTTTCTCCCTTGCATGTGCTGCTGCTCTCTGCCCATGCCAGCACTCCAATTGCCATCCCGCTGCTTTTCTGAACGTACAGTGGTGCAGTGAGGAGCAGAGTGACCATATGGCCTGAGACAGCTGGACCATATGAGTCTGCATTTCCAACACCTAGTTTGTGCTTTCTAAGACGCAGAAGTGTTTAATATGTTATGTGTCACTTTATGGGCTATTCCAGTCTTAATTGCACAAAATCTGCCCTTGTGAATGTGCTGCCTCCAGGAACAGGAGGCTTTGTCCCTCAGTCACAATGCTTTTCCATCTGCATCCAGGACATCTGAGATGACCTTCTTCAGCATTGAAGGTGGCTGGTCCTACCATTTGTCATCTAGTTGCTGTCCCCTCACCAGTCCATCGATGTGCTTGTTTTTTGGTACAGCTCATGGAAATGTGACTTACCAAGGGGTGGAAGAGGTCTATGGAGTCCTCAACAGGGTTTTGGGAGGGAAAGGATCTGTGTGACTCCAGTTGTCTCCTGTTCTCCTGGACAACAGAGATCTGTTAGTTAGGTATAACAGGCAAGGAGTCACATCTCCCTGGGTTTTCAGAAACACCTCGTTTACATACACATATTTTTAAAATATGTCTCCAGAAAGCTCTCACTGCAATCGGCATCAGGTGTAAGCCCAACAGTCTGCAACAGCACAGGAGCTCACTGCTTCCCCACTGCCCATCAACAGCTACAATGGGAATTTCCAGCTGCACCATGCAGATTGACTCCAGATTGTTTTCATGGAGGGAATGAACTGAGAAACAGGAAAGGAGCTTCTCATTTTCTGTTTTCCTATGAGCAAATACTTCTCAAAGGTGCTATTTTCTTCTGGTTCACTGGAAATCCTTGAGGAAATGGGGGGAGGAAGGATGTTAGGAGATTCCCTAAGAGCAAACAAAGAAGTACCTCATTGTCTAGAAAAAAGCAGCAATGGGCCAGGTCGATAGAAGCAGAAATGAGTGATCTCCATTCAGGTCTTCTCTTCCCACTAAATGAAGTTAAAGGCTGAAAAATTAAATTCAGGTTTTGGAAAAGGAAGGAGCACAGATGTTGTGTGCATGTTATGAGAAAGTCTTTGCTAGAGAATAATTCTCTTAAGGTTTTAGCCCCTGCCCAGCCAATCCTTGGATTTAGCAGTAACCTGGGACCTGTGGTGGGCAATAGCCCATTTCCCAGCAGAAAGGACTCTATGGACACTGGACAGAGCTTTCAGTTTTTAATGACAAAGTCATTAAAGCCATGGAAATGGTTGTTGGCTTCCACAATCAATTGTAGGAGATCTGTTCGAGAACAGGAGAAAGTGGGAGAATTTTCACTAGCCCTGGAAATCTCATCAATGATAGGAAAATGGTTATAAACAACCCTGCACTCCAGTTAATGTATTAATAACCTTGTCTTCACTCATTTCTCATGTCTCTGCAAGAGATACAGTTTTGTCACCAGTAAGGTCATATCTTGGTCTCAATTCCACCCTTTCTTTACACAGACACAGACATCCACATGGTTGTGAGCACCTTAACAGAGAGCACTCTGAATCATAGTTCATGGTGCCACCCCATGAGCTGTTTCTAGTCTGGGAGTACCTAAGAGGCAGGAATCAGAGGGGGCTGATCCCCTGCCTGAGGGCTTTTCCCATAGCTCCTTAGTCAAAATACAGAGTAAGAAGCCATATTGCCCTACAGCAGGTTTTAAAGGGGCTCCCTGGGGAAATATGAGGCTCTCTGCCCTGGCTGCAGGCAGGGGCTCAGGGGCTTCATGGCCAAAGTCACCCAAATGCTTCTTGGGTGTCCACACTCAAGCAGCATTCAGTCAATGAGAAGGTGCCTACTGATTTTGATGGGCTTTGTGCTGTTTGCCAAGCTTAATGCTGCATGGCATGAAGTGCCCTTTTCCTGCCCTTGCTCTGCTCAGGCCAGGGGAGTGTGATGTCTTCTGCTAGCTGAAATCTGGAAAATAACCCAACAAGTATTTTGCATCTTTTAAAATCCCAGGGCTGAGCAAAGTTACAAACAGCCCCGACTGCAGCTTAATACAAATCAAGAGGCTGTTTTCAAATTGCGCAGGTTCGCTCCAGGACTCCAGCTAAGTGAAGTCAAGACAGGGTTTGTAATGCACAATTTACTCAGTGAATTTGTAGATCTCAAAAGGCATGCTTAATTTAATACTGTTCTAATGGCTATTGTCTTCATGCTTGCCTGTTTCCCCGGTGTTTTTCCCTTTTGTAATTACTTGAATGGGCATTTCCAGGTGCACTGCATATATTAGCAAGCACTTTCATTTTAGTAATGAGTCAGACACTTTGTTTATTTCTTCATCGCGCTAATACTTACTTTGTTAAGGGTCCTGATCCCTCTAAAGGAGAAAAATTAACATTTGCCACTCATTTCTACCTCATTTTCCTCTTCTACATTATGATGCCCTTGAAAAACAGAACAGTTAAATTACTGACTGGTCAGGATTAGACCTGGTTTATATTAAAGTAAAACCAAAAGGGGATGTTTGGTCAATGCCTGTCCTCACCCCTTATCATGACTTGAACTTAAAGCATAGTCAGGACTTCAGGTCTAATTTAAGCTCTGCTAGAGGTACCTGTGATGTCGGTTTCATACACCCTGTTACCATCCCTTAATGATAACATGCGTTTTTCCACTCCTTACCCTGCATCATGGGGATTCAGGGAGCGCACAAGACAGAGCCTTGCCCAGCCATCCCAGGCTGCCAATCAAGGTTCTGGCAGGATTTCAGCATCAGCTGATGACCTTCATCCTGCTGCTGAGCAGCATTTATTATACATGCACAACACCCCCTTGCCACATGCTAGCCTAATTTTCAGATTAGCTGTTTATTAGCATTATCACAAACATGGCTCTTCATCTTCTATTAAATGGAGCTGCAGCCACTGTGCTCCCACATGGAGCCTGTAGTGAAGCACTTGGTTCACTAAATTACCCTGAAATGTCAGGCTTACTCTGTATTATTAGCTGTACGTCTTACATCCTCTTTATTAGGATTCTGTGTCTTGAAGGTGCCCTGTGGCGTATAGATTTTAAAAAATACAAACCAGTGTCATTTCGCTGTTTAAAAGAACATTTAATTAAACTGGATTTATTGCTTGTAAGGGGCAAGTTAAATGAAAACTAAATAGAAGGCATATGATTACATGTTATTAGGAAGAGCCACAGCTCCAGAGACCAAACTCTTTTAACACAACATTAAGCTGAATTTATTTCATATGCACAGGTTAGCTCTGGCCTGTGAGGAGAACATATTTTGAGAAGATCAGCAGAATGGTTATGGCCACTAGACAGCTTTTAAACAAATGCATGTTTCAGGGAAGAAACCTTCCCTAAGCTAGACTCAAATATGTTAATGAAAGAAGTCAGACTCCACACTGATTCTGGGTAACCTTTAAAAATTACTGCTTTTATAGTGTCAGATGTAACTGATAAGATTGGCTTTGTTTATTATTAACAAATTAACAAAGGGCCATGATGAACTTAAAAATAAAATTGGAAGTATTTTGTGGGCTTGAGACATTGTTCACATCATGACTTTTTAATCCTTTTTCAGGAAAGCAAAAGGAATGGTAATTAAAACCTCCAGTACACAACTTCCTATCCCTACTCCATTTGTGTTAATACTGCTGGTGCAATCAGATTTTTTTAAAGCACTCACCAAATTATTTCTCCAGACATCCTAAGCTGGTTTTTGAAAATCTAACGCACCCACATCATTCTCTAACTGCATCCCATGGCTCTGAGCCTACAAAGCCTTCAGCAGCCATGTAGCACTTGGTGGGAAAAGCTGCTATGATTTAGGTGAATTGCAGCCATCTCATCATCCTCTTATAGCTCACAGCTATAATCCTGAAGTTAGGGTCACCTCTGGTGGTTTCACTTGTTTGGGGGAGGACTAAGAGTTTGGGTGTGCATTACCACATGGCACTGGCTATGTGTCACAGCCCTCTCCCCATTTCCTTCCGTGGCATTGTCTTTGCCTGTTGATTTACCCATTACAAAAGCTAAAGCCATGACAGTGACAAGCTCCAGCACAAGCCCTCTTCAAATCCTCACAAGGGCATCATATCTATTTTCTGTGCTTGCAAGCAAGCATGCACAGCTAGAGAGGCGCTTTTAAACATGAGGTTCATTATTGTTCAGCATTAGGATATTAAGATATTTGATCTAAAACTGAATCATCTGTTTCTTCCAGTAAAGTACCTACAATCACTCTGTTTGGCATGGTGGCTACGAGTGGGACCAGCACTGTGTGGCTCTAGTTTGTGTTCCCTGAGCACCACCATGTTTCGTGCAAATAATGTGTCAGCAGTAAAGATACCATTGTGGGAGGATTTGGCTCAAAAGACTCCAAATCACAGGGAAAGCACAGGGAAGAGATTTCTCACATATGAAGCAGATGCACACAGAGGTGAGGCTGCACTGTCCCCATCCTGGAAGGAAGCACCAGTCATACGATGCTGCCTGGTTCCCCCCAGTTCCAGCAGAAGCTTTATAAATCTCCTGGGCATTGAGGATGCCGAATGATCGGGCTGCCAAATCCTTCCACAGTACATATCCCAAATTAATAGAGATTATAACTTCTGCCTGTGCATCAGGCCAGACATGTCCCTCTCCCTCTATCTAGGTCAGTGAGAGCCTTGGGAGTGTAGAAGTGTGCTCTGAAAAAAAGAGGAAGAGGCCTTTCTATTTTAAGTTGGGTTTAATTGCTTTTCATGGTTTTCATAAGATCCGAGAGAAAACCTGCTTGGAGTGCCACTTCCCCCGCTTAGACCTCTTCTGGGAAGACCTGGACATCTCAGCATCTCTTGCACCATAGACCATGCGCAGCATCGGCTCTGCCTCTCTTGTTTTCCCAGCATGTCTACTTCCTATCTCCCTTTTTCAATGGCAAAAGAAACTGAGCCCTTCCACACATTGGTGATGTGAGCATGCAGCCACATAGACGTGAGAAACTGAATTATAGCAACCAAACTGAAACAAATAAGGCAGATTTGGAGCAAATCTGCCTTCCAAATGTAAGTGTGGCTGTCCAGAGGTCGAGCTTATAACTTCTGGGCTTTGAAACAGGCTCTTAAATGGAAATCCTTTGTCTTTCTGTTTGTTAACCTAATCCACCCTTGGGGTACATCAGCTCAGCCATGGCTTTGAGGTGAACTGTAGCCGATACAATAATGTGCAGGGACATAATTAGCGACATTGGAAGGGCTGCTGTGGGCAGATGGAGCTGAAAGGGCTTGTGCTTGTTATGAGACAGGCTGTTATACATATTGGCCTGGGAGTCTAGAGCAATGTGTGATGAATGACCTTACACATCAATAAGCCATTTAAACACTAAGCCATGGCATCTGTGTCCCTTGCCCAGTTACAGGACAGTTGTACCCTGTCTATAAATCACGCTAAAATGAGGGTTCCCATAGTAATCTGGTTTAACTTTCCTGCCCTAACTATCCAAGGGTTTCAAACAATTGTTCATCCAGGTGGCCTGAGGTTCACCTGCAAGGTTCTACCTAAGTTTCTGCCTTATAGCGAGTGCTGCCTTCAAGCCCAGCTTTAAGAACTCTGCAAGGTGAGGACTTGCCAGGACCAGACCTAGAACCAGAAATATCAGACCATGAACTACAAATACAGCAAAATTCGTGCTGCTCAGCCTCTGCTTTGGCTGAGTACAAGTTTTCAGTCAGATTCTTTTTTTTCAATGGTATTTTTTTCTCCCTCCATATCATCACCTGCAGCCAAGCATGCAGCAACCCATAGATACCTGAGGTTTTATTTCATAGTTTGCCTTCTGCCCTGACAGTGTGTCCATTAGAACAGTGGCTCGCCTGGCTCATTTCAGAAAAGATCACAATCCCAGTAATAGGTTCTGGTGGAAATGTTTTGTAACTACTGACTCTCAAGCTTTCTCAGGATTTGTTTTCCACCCAACTGTAATTTCAGGCAGTCTTAGCATCCATTCTCACACTGCAAAACTTAGGAGAACCTGGTTTATATACATGTACAGCAAAAAGCCTTTACTCAAATCGTGTGCTATATTACACTAACACACCACTGCCTGTATCTTCCCTGGGATTAAACGCAAGATGTCAGGGTTCATGCTCTTGTGGGCTGTGCAAGCTCTGCTTTTAAGAGCCTAATTCTTGCCCTAGGCTTACATGTCAGTCATTATTAGGGAAAAAGAATGAAACCGAGAAGAAGAGATTTAGTGTGTAAAATGGGTAACAACCCTTCTCTGCTTCAGCATCTTGCAGAGTGTATCCAGTGATGGTCACTTCTGCTTGAGCTACAACAAGCTCTAAATGATTGGACTGTCATGACTGTTTATGTAGTATTTATCCAATTGTGGTTACAGGATGGGATACAGGACAAGTGTCTCATGCATCTTATATATACATGGCATGATAGTTTTTCCTCAATATTATAGTATCACAGTATCACAGTAGTGATGAGGCTGGAAAAGACCTTTAAAGATCATCCAGTCCAACCTAAAACCAGCCAAGTAAACCTAAACATCTGACATCTAGATCATGCCACTCAGCACCTCATCCAGCCTGACCTTAAACACCTCCAGAGACAGTGACCCAACCACCTCCGTGGGCAGCCCGTTCCAAAACCGGATCACTCTGTCATTAAAAAACCTTTTCCTAATGTCAAGTCTAAACATCCCCTGATGGAGCTTAAGACTGTGACCCCTTGTCCTACCTCCAGTGTCCAGCAAGAAAAGACTGACCCCCACCTGTCCATAACCACCTTTTAGGTAGTTATAGACAGTGATAAGGGCATCCCGAGCCTCCTCTTTTCCAGGCTAAACAGACCCAGCTCCATCAGCCTCTCCTCGTAGGGCTGACCTTCCAGGCCCTTTACCATTCTAGTTCCTCTTCTCTGGACTCGTTCCAGCACCTTGACATCCTTCTTAAACTGAGAGGCCCGATAAGTGAACACAATACTTGCAATCTAACCAGTGCCAAATACAGGGGGAGGATAACATCCCTCTCCCTGCTGATTCCTAATACAGGCCAGGATGTCGTTAGCTCTCTTGGCCACCTGGACCAATTCCACCTATTTCAACTAAGGGACCTTCTGCGCTGGACACTGGATGTTCCTCCTCAAAAGACTTCTCATCCACTACGTTGTTGCCTTACCTTGAACCCATGTGAAGATTTACGTCCGTTCCTCTTTCAGGAGTAGTCCCAGAGATCACTCAGCTGCCACACAGCATGTGTAGATCTGAGCAAGAGCAGCTATAGAGGAGGCAAATGCTGTCAGCAAACTCATCTGTGACCACTGATCCAAATTTGGATCAAATCCTTACAGTCCTAGCTCATAAATAATACTCAAGCTTCACAGGAAAAATTATCTGTTGTTATTTATGCAACAGATGAACCTAAATACCAACAACCAAGATGAGGAGTCTGTTCTAGGATCTATTAACAAAAAGCAGTAATCCCCCCAGGAAGTTTTGAAGCAAAGAATTGATAGTTTAGTTGTCCCAGGAAGACTAGTTTCTATAAATCTTTAAAACGCATCTCTATGCAGAGCTGTGGGGTCTATTCCTTTCAGTTCTTGAGAGCACACATAATGCACTAAGCACAAAAGTGTTACTGCAGCTCCAATCCCAGATACAGCCTGTGTACAAGTCCTGCCAGGTACATCCATTGGCTTCTAAGCAGAAATGTCTTCCTGAATCAGGAAAATGACTTGCCAGGCATCGCTCATCACTTAAAATAGGTTGTAGATTTGATTGCAGCAGGCTTTGTAGTGAGGAATAATCCCAAATCTTACCGTAAAAGCATATTTCTGACTTCCTGCTATTGCATGGGAGCCATGGACAATCTCACAACAATCATTTTTTGAGCAGTTCGACTCCTGAGCTTGGCTCTGTGTGCTTTGAAGCAGTTTGTTCTAAGCAAGTCATGTTCACTATCCTAATCTGACATGAAGCCTGATGGAAAAATCTGTGATCGATTATAGCAGCAGGACAAAGAGATATGAGAGGAAGGCAATGCAAAAGAACAGATATCAATCACTGGTTCACAACGAGCCTAAAGAAGGTAGCTGGTGATATTACCGAATTTGAAGGCAGTGTAGCACATCTTTTTGCTGTTGTAGGTAAACACTCCGAGCTGCAGACTGTTTGTCTTACAGACAGACCGATTTAGTATGGAAAGTGGATTTTGAAGTATGGATCTTGTTGGAAAGGGACAAAATATACTATTGGTTTGTTACCTTGAAAACGGTGTAGCATGTAATGAGTGTTTGCAGCAGTTTCACAGCTGCTTACAACTGTTATTTTTCAGCTTCTAAGTGGGTTTTTTATATTTACGATTTTTAATTGATTGAATAAATAATATACACTGGAACAAATTTGTATTGAATAAGAAATCTCAGTCTCGATCAACAAGCTCTTTACTGCTGAGTTAGCTTTTCTTCTCATTGCTGGATAAGACCATCCTTCAAAGCAAATTAAAAATGTGAAGCCAAACTCTGATTGCAATGCAGGCATCAGAAATCTTCCTGTCAGCCTCAATAAAAGCAGGTGTAAGTTTTCGGTATTAGTCCAGTCCATCCAATTCATGTGTCTTTCTGTCTTTATCTAATCTAATACATGGTCATGAGATAAATTACAGAAGTGTATGATAAATTATATTGCTATTCATTTTTGGCAAGATCACCTATAGTCTGGCCACTAATTCATCTCTGCTAGGATCCATTGTCACTTCCTGGATCCTTGAAATGCACTCCAGGTAATGCTACTTCATTTTCCTTAAGCAAACAAAGAAATTATGTCTGCTGGAAAATATCCTGCTTCCCTCACCGACATAAATGATACCTCATTGTCACCCCTGCAAAATCATGGGTATAAAAATATCAAGATGTACTTTCAGCTTTAAGAGTCTCAGAGATATTAGGTCCACACCTTCTATTCGAGTGAGAAAGTATGACATGGTTTAAGTTTTGGGATTTCAAAAAGTCACTAATCTGATTATTTCTGTGTTCATTGGGGGTTTTACATAGAAACTTGAAAACACAGCCAAAATACACAACTGGGTAAGAAGTCTGCAGTATGCTGGTGCTTATTTAGAGCAGTTTACCACTCCTGAACAACACCACCCTTCTGAGTCACACCAGTACCACCCTGGACCCACAATCATGCGGGTGTCTGTTAGATACCATTCATTTCCACCTGCGAGCAGAAAGAGGAATACCCCATTAAAGAAAAAAGGGAAGTTAACTTCAGATCCATCCCTGCCTTCCATATGATTTCTGCTGGGTAGTGAAGGCTGGTGTTGGGGTGCTTCTTGATGTGCAAGGAAGCTGTGAAGATTTGAATGTGAGGTGTTGTGCGATCTAATGAAGGCTGACTGGGTGACTTGTAGGGGTGCTCCCAGTTCCCCATTGCCTCTAGTGTGAAGTGATCACTGCAAGCAGGTAGAGTTGCCACACAAAAGCTGATGTCACACCCTCTAAAGATGGATACACCTGGTCTCACCACCACCATGACTTGTGGGTGTGCCAGAGTCCTGGTGAGCACTGGTCTTCATTGTCAGCTAGCCCTATGTCCCACTATTCCAACAAGGAAAACGGTGAACTTTGGTCAGAGGAGACATTAGTGCCCATGTCCCGGCTCTGAGCCAGCCTGAGTGATTGCTTTCTGATCCTCAGCATTGCCACTTAGACTGCTGACAGCCGGCTCTTCCTCCCTTCCTCTTTGTCCTGCCATAAATCTCTGTGAAGTGGCGCCATGAACCATCCAACAGCTGCTGAATTTTACCCAGGAGATTGCTGCACCTCAGTGGTTAAGGGAAGTGGTTTTGCATATCAAGATCTTAAAGGGATTTGGGCCGTTTTGAGATAGAAAGCACTATTGATGTGAAAAGGTGGTTATTACATTTACTGCAAAATCCATTATCCACCCCATAAAAATGTTAGCAGTATAGCAAGACATTGCAGGATTGTGTGAGAACCTGGCCTTGCTGATGGAAGGGTAAGTTTTCCCGGTGATTCCGGGGAGGTGAAGGGTGCTTCATCCTACAGTATTTAGAAGCAGTCAAGGCATAATGGTTGCATCCAGCTAATTGGATGCAGCGCTATAGGCACTTGAGAAATATGATTGACAGATGCATTCAGCTAGATAGATATCCCCTGGTGTAGCAAGCTAAAGTCAATTACGGAGTTAAATTGTGAAAGATATGACCTGATGTCATTTATATCTTGAGTCATAATTAACACTTAAAGTTCAACTCTATGGCAATTTTCTTTTAATAACACTTAAAACCTATACAGAGCTCGAAGAATTGCATAGACACCATAAAGGATGACTTGAGTGGATGCCAGAATTTCAGTGTTAGCAATTAATCCTCAAAACACCTTTGCAAAGCGTATAGGTAACATCATCCCAGTTTCTCCTTTGAGGAGAAGTGAGCTTTGCTCAATGCCTCCCCAAAGTCCATGGCAACTGGAGATAAGGATTGAGGCTTTTTCAGGTGCTAAACCAGTGAACACTTTGATCAGCCTGGCTCCCATCTTTTTACCTTGATGCATTTTGAAATGTTTAGAAAGATTATGGATAAACTGCTTGTCAAACTGCCTGTATTTTCCAATTAGAAGCTATGCAAATGCAGAGGAAAAAAAATCTGCTACAAGCACAGCTTATGCTTCTAAGATTTTCATGTGGATGGAGTACAAATCTTACCAAGGGAAAAAACATGCTCTCAGACTGAGACCTTGTAAGCTGAGATTCGGCTCACTGAAGGTTTTTATGGTCAAGTTATAACTGCCTGTAAAGCAGGGGTTTAAAATGGAAGTGCTGACAAAACTTCTAAGCTACAACAGTGGAAATGGCGCCACAATAATTTATAATCTACAGGCAGCTTTGGATTTATTATCACAATGACAAATGCACAGTCATTGTTAATAGGATATTTCCCAGCAAGGACTTCTTGTTATGCAAGCCAGGTTCACTATGTCATGCAGCATGATAGCAATAAAGTCTACAAGAATTTGTAATGAACTTCAATTACTAATAGATTATGGTTAATGGGAAATATGTGCAGTAAAGATATGGGTTTTTATATGCGCCTTCTGGTACTCTACAAGGCAATGATTTATGCTACAATTTATGTTAACATTCTCCACTATGAAAAAAAAAAAGCTTAAATTGGTGGAAAGTCACTCCATCCATAACAAATATTCGAGATAATTTTGCACATCATGTAAATGAAGATGTAAAATTAGATATTAATACATTTCATTTTAGCTTTTGTATTTTTATTAAAATTGAAGATTTTGCCCTACTGTGTAATGACATTAAAAATTCCTATCATGAGCTGCAAGCATGAATTACACCGATGCAGAAATGGCAGCAGCAACCGTGCTGGAAGTGCATTTGTTCAATTTGCTGCTGTAATTAACAGAGCAGTGAGAATATTTTTCTACATATGATTTAAAGTAGCAGCCCTGAAGCTGCTTAGGCAGATGTGTTTGATGTGGAGGGCACATATAAATGAAGACTGGGCTCCTTTGGAGAGGGTCAGCCTTTTCCTCCCTACTTTTGCTCTCCCAGTCCTCGCATGTGGCATCACTCCAAATGAATGCACCCTACATGGCCTTCCCCTTCCCCTGCACACCAAACATCCCGCAGGAAATACTTGGGAAATAATCACCTGACACAACATCTGAGCCACAAGCTCACACTTACTTATCAGACAGACACAGGCCTGGGTGTTTGCCTGATTTTTCAAAGGAGAACTCGTCTTCCAGCTTTTAGCTCCTGTACCTGCAATATAATCTGTACATTCCACGTTTATGTGCCCACAAATGAAAACAACCTGATTTCTTCTGATTTAAAACCAAACACTGTGCAGAACTGCCGCTGATCAACACATGGATGCCATGTCAGTATGCAGAGACGCACTTCTGCAAACCCTTGCACTTTGTATCTGGAACATCTAGACAGAAGGGGGGCACCCGTGCATGAAGAACTCGCAGGGTACTTTTTGGTATCATCCCAATACAAGTAGCCTGACTCACGTTTGGTTCAACCAGTGGTGCAACATGCTTAGGACTATTGGTCTCAGTGAATCTCTGTATTTAGTAAGAACTATCCCATTTCCCTCATATCCACCTGGGGGTTTGCAATGACAAAGTGTGACCTGGAGATGTGCTTTTGAGATCAGTTTCTGGTGGCTGAGATTAAGGCAGACTTACTGAGAGGAAAACAATTCATTTCGTGCAGACAGCACACAGGTAAACTCGAAATAGCAGTGTTAATCCCAGTCCATGGACAGGCAGAATTCCCCAGATGTACTCTGCAGCAGCAGTGTTTCACACTACAATTAAGGATGATTCTCACATGAAAAGTAGTTCTATTAGGAAGTAGTCGTAAGAAATGTAGTCTATTAGGAAATTGTTTGAGAGATTTACAAAAAACTCTTCTTTTTATGGTCAAATAAGCATAAAATTGTGCATTTCCCACTAAGTAATATTTAACAGTACTTACTTCTTAGAAATGTGAGTGTTACAAATTTAAAATTAAAAATCATTTATCCCTTAAGGGTGCTCTTCTGATTCAGATTTCCCCCAGCCCCTAAGCAGAACCAGCTGCACAGACAGAAATTACTTTACTGTTGATTGTTTCTCCCAATTTTTAAATGAAATTCTCCTCAGAAGCAAAAGGCAGATAAATGCCCTGGAATGTCCAGCTTTAAATAAAGAGTTTTTCCAGTCTGGGGTGAAAGGGGCTTTTCCCCCACTGAATTCTGCTTTTATCAAAACCCTGTGCACCTCCACACACCCAGCACACACTTCCTCTCCCCTGCCTCTCCTGATTAAAGCAGGGAAGCAGCCCTCACATGTGTTCACATTGACTCTACTTTTTCTGTGTATGCATTCAGATCTGACCCTCTTCTCACAGAGCATCTCAAACCTTCTTCCAGAGCTGTCAAAAGCTTTTTTCTTGTACATTTTTCCTATGCTAAACCAGACAACAGCAGGACATGCATGTGTTTCTTGTTACTGGCTTTCGGTGTTGGGTCTGGGGATTTATCTTTTTGTTCAAGCATTTCTGTGGCTCCCACAGAAGCATCAGTCCTGATGTGGTCACCACCTTCACGTGCACCGTTTAGAATAGGTCGCTGATAACAAGGAAGAGCTATGAAAAGAATTATAACTTTCATTTGTTCCCCATTAGAAACGTGTGCAGCAATCTGCCCTTATGAGAAATTTTCTTCCATTCCCTCTTCGGCACGTCACCCTAACAGCTTACAAATATTCAAGCAGGAATTAATATATGATCACTTGGAAAAGTGTGTGTTTCAAATCATTCACACTAGAATGAATATAGGCAGCTAATAATGCCCAATACGTTCTCTCCAAATCACTGCAAATCTTTAATAATCTATACTGTATCATAAAAGCATATGCAAAAATATAACACAATTTCTTGCAGCTACAGCATGGCCTAAAGTAAAACCACTTCAACACTGAATCTTTTGATCTCAATGTCACAAATCACAGCTGTCTCACTAAATAGAAAGAGTATTCAGGCTATTAAATTTGTTCAAGGGACTGTATTGCATTCAGCTATGCATTGTGCCTTGTGGAGACCATAGCACTTCTTAAAACTGTAAAATCATTTAGCAAAACAAATATATCAGTTACTGAAATGGAGACAGTCTCACATGAAGACAAGACTGAGGAAGTGAAGTACCTCTTTGCTGAACATCTTGTACTATTTATTGAACAGATTTACATGCCGTGACCTCGTTGAAAATGAAACAAATCCCCCTGAAACCTGTCAAATTGGCATCAGAATTTATTTGTACACCTTCCATGCATGGCCCTTGCTGCCAAACTAGTGAAAAGCTGGGACCAGTATATTTGTGTGCTTAGCTAAAATTACCAGAAAGCCCTGTGTGACAGCTATAGCTGATTCCTACAAAGGCTTTGCATCAGGGCTCCATTATTCCACTACTGTGCCTCAAGCATTCAATTGCTTGCAATGCTAGGATGTACCTGGTCCACAAATAGTTCTGCAAGTGAAACAGCATAAAAATAACTTGAAAACATGGGAAGAGGGGAACAGTGACATCAAATGAGTTGTCTGTGGAGGCAGGAATAGGCAAACAGAGCACATGCAGAAGGTGTGAGGCCACTTTCATGGTAACTGGAGGTATGAGATCTGAAAGTCACAGCAAGCTCAAATAATCGCGTTGAGCAACTGCCCAAATAGTTGAATATTGTGAGTTTCCACTCTTGCAAGCTACACCAAGATGTTGTCAGTTGCTTATTTGGGCTGTAGAGAGTTTTTCAATGAAGGTGATGAAACCATGTATTCTGTTATTTCCTAGGAAATGGTTAGGTTTCTGCAGTGCTAGGGTAGATGGTCTGCATTACATGATTTATACAAGATCCATAGGATAAAGCACAGTCAACTGCTTAGTGAGTTACACATTCTTAACAGGCTCCCAAAATTATATCAGTACTGATTCAGATATTTATAAAGTATGAAAAATAGACTTCAGTTGTTCACAGCTTGTATCTTTGCTTTGGCTCAGGATATATCATGGCTCAATCACTATTGCACTGATGGTGTTGTTAAAAAATATCTTCCCATCTCTTTGAACACTGCATGCAGGCGTTCTTAACACTTCCATCACCTGACGCTTTAGTTCAGGTGGAGCAGTTTTAGAAAACTCACAAACTTCGGTTATGAAATCCAGCAACATCTCCCCATCCTCATTCCCTTCAACAAAGCAGCTCGTTATGTTCAGCTGGGATGGGATCTCATGGATCTGGTACTTCAGCCCAGCTGGATCCAGTATCTTTTTGATGTCAAGAGAGGAAAGGTAAGTGCAGAAATCTTGTACCGGGAATGAAGATCCATACTTTCTCCACAGTGTTTCCCAGCCATTGGTTTCTGAGAGATAAACCATCAGAAAAATGCTCATGAAAAAAGGGAAAATGCTATTGAACAACTTGCATATTATCTGTTGTCCTCACTGTAAGCAGGATCTCTCCACACTTTGGAAAAGTTGGGACTGGGCCATAGTCCCAACAATTCCCCTCCTCTATGTCTTGGGGTTGGGGACTGGTGAAGGGAATGGACATTTGCTCTACTCCAGAGTTTCAGTATCCTCCATCAAGCTCCAAGGTGATGCCAGAGCAGCTCAGTGAACTTAATCCTCCTCACTAAGATTCTCAAAATGACGAAGCTCTCTGCTTCATGCACATAGGCATTATCTCATTGGGACATCATCTGTAGTCCACATGCTGAACACTAGCTACCGGGAATCTAAACTACTACCTGGGTTTCAGCTGCCTATTTAAAATCCTCTCCTCTTCCTTCACCTAATTACTTTGTGCTTGAGCTGCACATGAGCTTCATTGAGATGCTTATTATCAGTAAATGCTCTACTATGTGAGGGTGCAAAACCTTGATCACAATGTGATCACAAGGTCGATGTGATCAAGTGCAGCTGGATGTGTGGTGGAGAAAAGGGTGAGAGACAGAGGAAGATGCACCACCCTTGAGCTTTCAGTCTGCTCTCCCATCACACTTATGTGCTGTTGGGCACAAGTGATGAAAAGGCTGCCCCAAGCAGATCTTTGCAGGGGTGCCAGAAGGACATTTTGGCTGTGTTCTATTTCGGTATGTAAAGATGAAGAGTGAGGAAGGAAAAGGCTCCCGTAGTACTGCAATCACCTCCAGAACTGAGCCAGTGCCTAACCCATGCTTGTGCGTGCACCTCTTCTCAACAGATGTGTTATAAAAAAACCAGCTGGGTAAGCTGAAAACTCCTCAGATATGTCTTCACATCTTTATTTTTCCCTTAGCCTGGATCTCTGATTCAGCATTTCTGTTATAAATCACTTATGAAAGGATCACCCAGACTGACTGGATGGGATAGAAATAACTTTGAGCCTAATGAGCAGCTCTTGAGAGTTAAGACTATAAATCTCCATAACTACTCAAACCAGTTGCTCTGTGGCTTTGCAAGTGCTTTATCTGCAAACAGTTATTTATAGTCAAATAAACAGTTTGGTGTTTAGAACAGGGGCTACAATATTTTCTTTCACCTGGTGGAAATTGAATGCAGAGCACTAATTGCAGAAAATTTGCTGGTGTCAGTGTTGTGTGACTCAGTGCCATCTCTGAGCTGAGTAATTATACACTACCTGAACATAGCATTATTATAATAGCTCTCAATAGGCCCAGCATATGGCACTGCTTTTGTTTGCAAGGCGACGTAAACACGCTTTTGAAATGTGTTAAAAATAACACTGCAGAGGTCTTGCAACTCTGTGCTCTTCCGGCAGGGCTGGGGCAGGAGAGGCTGCAACTGTCACCAACTGACCAAGCCCTCTTCTATCCATCAAAATCCCAGGCTGGTTTTTAATTAACACATCCTAATGTGTTTGTGTTGGAGATGACATTACTTTCTTTTTCGAAATGAGATTTGTTCTGCCTATATTTCACTACCCCTTTTTGCTTCAGTGCTTATTTCCACAACACTTCTTTCTCTTCTTTTACACTCGTTTCCCTCAAGGTTTTCCTCTTTCTTTACTCTCAGCTGTTTTGAGAGCTATACTTTCCTCTCAGCTGCTCCTTTTTCCCTTTTCTTGCTGGCTCCAGCATTTTCTGTGCCCATCAGAAAATAGAGTTGCCTGGCCCAGAGAGGACTTCTACTAAATGGAGATTTTTAATCACATTAATTTTGAATAGACACATGTTCCTCCTCATATTCACATTTTGTTAATATCCAAAGGGACAGGTTAAGCAACCGGAAAAGAGTTTCAATTAACTGTATGCAGGTAATCGGCGATAGCCTGACATTATGATCAGCCAAAGAGTAAAAAGAGTAACTCACATCATTTGAAATAGAAATTTCTTGCAGTGAACTACTGGAAAAAACTTTAAACAAAACATGTTGGAGCAATTAGTCTGAATAAATTCAGATTAGACAAATGTCCCACTGCTTTGGATACCTCATGAGCACAAAAAAGGAACTTTGTCAAATACATTGCTGTTTGCAGATGAGGCAAATTTCCACAGATAACTAAGCTTAAACTTTTGAACAAGTAATGCTTACCATATCTGGTAGTTATGTCAGAGATGTTATGTTTACACAACTAAAACTTCCATCCCTTGTGAGGCAAGTTAAAGGCTTTCCAGAGCCAAATCAGACCCCACACTCTACCATAACTTGCCCACAGTATTCAAAACTCCTCAGTTACTCCATCCGTTCCCATGTTTTCTTACTGGATTGACCCTAAAGCATCTCTTTCAGATCTGGAACAGCTTAATAATTCTGTTTTCCACCCAAAAATGATGATATTAAGGAAATGGGCAGTTTGAGAAGAAAATGAACCATATGTGCTCTAACACCTGCTGTATGGCACAGCCGAGCCCTGTCGCAGCTGTTTGCTTAATGTCATGAGTCTCTGGCAGTGAGATAATGTGGCGCCCAGTCTGAAAAGCCTTTTACAGAAAACAGCAGAGGCTGAAGGAGGTTTTGTGAGCAAGAGCTGCAGGATGGAGCCTCTTGCCTGCTTTGGGGCTCCCCACTGTGATCTAGCACTGGCCGGGCTATAGGATGAGGAAGGGTAAGAGAAAGGCATTTTGTGTCCATGTCACAGGTTTGCTGGCTCACAAAGCCTTTGGTTTTACAAAGCATGGAGCTGTGTGGGTATAGCGCACAGTTTTCAGTGGATGTGTAGGTGAGTGAACACCATTTATTATGCAGCCAGTTCACTTCTGTAGGTGGTAAAAGATGTTGTAAATAAAAATGTGCATTGGTTTCTAGCCAGCCTGTGTTGAACTCGCAGGAATCCCAAAGGTCTTTATGGCTTTCACCCAACCATGCAGTGCTGGTACAGGAGCTCTCACCTGATTCCACAATAATGAGCAGTTTTGCCTGCGTGTCCAGGAGGCTGTGGAAATATTTGATAGTTGCTGGAATATCTTTCACATAGTACAGCACCTGGAAAAAGCAGAGATTCTTGAAGATATATGGTGAACAGTATAGCCGGTGCACTAGGTTAAAGAAACTGAATTAGGACAATCTTGACAGAAGAGCGACAACACACTATCACAGAGCTGGGCAGCAGCTTCATGCTGCAAACTCAAGTTACAGGCTGTTGACTACTCTCTGTCAGGACCATGTTGATTCTATCTTGAGATAGATTTGCCTTTCTTAGCAGTGAGGATGGCTTCAGTAAACTTGGAAATACAAAGGCAATTTCACAGAGAGGAAAATGGAGCTTTGAAAACACTAGCTAAAATGTCTTTTTAGTTGACTGCCACCCACAGCCTGGTTAATAGGACTACTGCGCTCAAAGTTGCTTTGCTGTAATTCATCTTTCATTTTTGCAGTTCACTTAAGCATAAGTACTTTACATTACAGGGAAATAAACTCACCTTTCTTCCCCTTTCGAGTGGATAATGAGGTCACATACCTCATGCACACTTTTAATGAGTCTCTGACAACGCTTACTTTACAGAGAATTTTACCTGGATCATGTGAATGAAATCCCATTTTTTAGTCGTCTTTTCTGCCTTCATTCGACTTATATATTCATTAGCTGTCTCCTCATGCCAGGTAAACTTTATGTTCTCGAGGTTTGGTGTCTTAGCCACACGCTCTGAAATAGAGCAGAAAGCAGGACAGCGTTATCTCAATTGCAAATGCAGAACTAATTTCCATTCAGAGATTTAATATATCCAAAAGTCATATTTAGGAAAGTAGTTTTGGTACCAGTTTAAGACAGCAGTGCAATATTTAAACTGGTGGGAGAGAGAAGGAGTTTGCTCCCTGAGCAAGGACCCATCTCTTAATATTTGGCTTCTGCTGTGTTCAAATATTTCTCAGGAAAACGGGGTGACAGGATTTGTTGGATTTGTTGTAAGGAGGGAAACACTGTGTGTTTTCAGATCTCAAAGCAATCTGCATCCAGCAACTGAGGAAAGCAGAAACCTGGAGAAGTGGTTCAAGCAAGTTGTATTGAGAGCCTGGTTCATCACTGCATTTCCTTACTTTTCATGGCAGCAAAACTAAGAATTTTATAATTTAGGAGATGTTGAGATACTAACATCCATCTGCTGGCATATGGAGCTTTTCTCACTGCACTCCTGCCTGGAGCTCGGGATTGCTCCAGGACAAGCTATCCCTGATGCAGTTCCTGTGCTTTGCTAGAGTTAAACAGATTTGAAACTTAAATGCCCCAAAGGCAGACTGAGCCTTAGCTACAGAGCACATGTTCAAAACAACATGATTTGGTAAGACCTTTACAGCACTATCATGATGTTTCTTCTTTAGGGCTTTGATGAGGACATATCCTCATCAGACAGCACTTATCTTCTCTCTTTTATGGCTGGAAACTTGGCCACCCCTTTCAGATGCTGTTGCTCCTTTTTTTGTGCTCTTCCATTTATCAGCCACTGGCCCTGGCACTTGTCATTGAGATTTATTTTGCTCTTTTAAACTCAGGCTTCATTCAGCAGCAGTTCATATCGCAACAAATCCTGGGCAATCTGGTTCAATTCAGTTGCTGCACAACATGTGAGAAGTCACTAGGAAGAAAACTGAACTGCTTGCCCCGATGGGGTTTTAAAGTCACAATTTCAGAAAGGACAAACTCATTCTGATTAGGTGAATCTTCTGCCCAAAGATGATTCTGAGGCCAAAATGTATCATTAACCATTCTGAAAAGTTTCCCTTAATATTCTCTTCAGTCCAGCCCAGACTGTTGTCAGAAGCTGGGCCATGTACTCTTGACAGCTTCCATCAAAACTGGGCTGCCTGCAGTTGTGTTGTGCTGTGCAGGCAATAGCAGCAGAGCTCAGTGGTGAGGCCACCAACCATGGTCACCAAGGGACTGGACACAGACCAGTAATGCAGGAAAGCCACAGCCTGGCTGTGGAGAGCCTCCATCCTCTGATGACTAACCTCAGCTTATCACCCCAGCACATCCCAATATGAAGTTTCTCCTGTGAGCTTGGCTTCTCCTTCTCAAGGAGAAAGTATATGGTTAGGCAGAAAACATAAGTACGGAATCCTCAGGGGCACAGATAATGTTGCCAATTCTCCCTGGAAAATCTTAGGGCTTGGAAACCTAATTAATGATACCTACTGGGGACATGATTAATTACCAAATAAGAAAGCTTAAAAAAAGCAATTCAGATTAATATTTCATTTCCAGTTTAGCATAAAACTTAAAATAAGGACGTCTTGTATTTTCTTTAACTTTCTTCTGGTAAAAACCCCACTCACTGGAGTAGGATAGGGCTGCCAGTTAATTGTTGGTAGGTGGTGGGATCACTAGGAAGATCAGCACAAATTCAGGGCAGGTGCATCTTCTATCAAATCAGCCTGGAGCAATGTAAAAGCTCCTGGGATTTTGCATGAGCCATGTTTTTAGAGATCAGCTCCACGTTATACAGAGCTAGCTATAAAAATGGTGCATTTCCTGAGACCCTTTTGTGTTTCAGTGAACCTCAACTCCCCCACTGCAGGCAGAAAGAGATTGTTAATATTTCATTTTCTGTCTTTGTCGTCCATGAGTTGCTTTGTTTTTGAGGACTTAAGAGTTGGAGATTTGCAGTGTCGTTTTACAGTCTGGTATTTACTACGGTTTGGAGCATTTCCAGCCCAGGCTGCTGCTGAGGCTCATTCATTACTGCCACATCCATTCAGCAGCCACTTTCTGGCAAGATGTGCTCTGCTCTGTCTCATCCAGCCTGTTTGGTATAGCTTATGTCACCTCCATACATGGCCATAATTACATACTAAGGTACAGCCTGGTAGGTGATAATTCACCTGTGAACTGATAATAAACGATGGTGATAATCAAACTGTGGGTTGATAATTAATGCTCACTTTGTAGGGCAGTTTGATGAAAGCAACTCTGCCAACAGTGAATCCTCCTTGGAAAATGCTTGGTTTCCCTTCATGAATGTTGCTCAGACCTTTGGGCTGGCAGAAGGAAACAACTAAGCCACAGAACACATGATCTTTCCCATCTGTATTTCCTTCTTTTCTGTGTTTTCTAATTCAAAGGTTGGTAAGTAATTCAGTGTGGTATGATGAGACTTAGCTATTTCTTCTTTGGAAATGACTTTTAAGGTATGTGAGAAATACCATGAGACACTAAATTTTTCTGTTTGATGTTGAGGAAGGATCCTGATTCAGTGCAAGTTGAATGAGAATAACGTTCTCAAATGTGGGGACTTTATTCCCATACAATCACCCTTTAGTTCCCACCTTCTGTGGAATGGAAGCCTGTTGAGCGCAAGCATTTGCTACACTGAGTTATTTGCAGTGAGAGAGACTAAGATTTTTGTGAGACTGAACTGTCAAGCAATGTTGGGATCATCCAGCATTCAACTCACTTTAATTTGTTTAGCATGCTGTATCTAAATCTATTTCATGTAAAAATACCTTTGTACTTAAGGATTTGTTCAGCATTTGGCTCTATCACCTCATTGTTGATGGTGACCCCTGGATATCTGGCTCGAATTTTTGAGAGGATCAGCAGGTCAGTCTCACCTAGGAAAGCAGGAGACATGAAATACAAGATGAAAGCAAACCACAGGCAAATCTTATGTCTACCACCATCACATCCCCTGTTGTGAAAAGTAGTGCCCGCCAGTCATGTACAGAAAAGGTCCCTTCCAAGCCCTACCATTCTATGATTCCATGATTCTATATAGCTGGTTTGAACTCTCAGCAGATTGCCAGTGAAGCTTCGCTCTAGGATTTGAGAAAAAACTTCCATCACTTCTAACTATCTTCATTCCTTCTCTCGGATTTCCACCACTAGTGCCATGGGAAAATCACACAGTCATGCAAGTGGCTTGACCACATTTTCTGGACATGGTCTGAACTCCCAGGGAAAATTCTAAATGACACTGCCATTACCAGTTCTGATGGTCCCAGCTAACCTGGCAGGGTTGCTTAGGAGTCAGTAAGAGCGTTTTTAGCCAAGTGCCTCACTGGTTACCAGGTTATGTGGGTGAAAGAGAAGACAATATGTGTTTACATGACAATTGCAGACAACTTTCAAGTCTGTTTGTATTTAGTGTCTTGTGATGAACAGTTCTAACATCTCAGAGCTGACTTTGTACTTTGTTTATGAGGAACGGGTCTCTCTGGATGCTGATCAGCCCAGCTGCAATTATTGTACCCATGGAAGTATCAACAGAGCCAACATGTTGAAATTTAAAAGCAGCTCTCTTGGCCACCTCTTCCCATTCACAGTATAGGGAGCTCAGGGAGATGATGCTCTTGGCTGAGGCATGAGTTGAGGGCCAACAACATGCTGGCTTTTTAGCTTCTGGTGATTCACTCCTGCTTATAGTGCTCACACACATTTTAGGGGAAAATAAGAATAAATTAATGCAGCAAGAGTGAAGCAGAGGGTAACTGTGGTGGGTAACAGACACAGTGGCCATGTTACAGACAAATGGTGAGCTTTGTCTTGTGCTTGCACATGACTCCATCTTAAAGAATCCCCTACAAATGAACACAACCGTGTACCAAATAGCAGATCACCCAGCAAATCCAGATGGCATACAGGCCTTTGTTGCAGGATTATGGAGGGAGGGCCCCCACTGTATTTGCATAGCTTCTGCCCATCCTCATGATTTTCAGGGCTCCAGAGCCCCCACTGCATCAGCATTACCTCCACTAGAAAGACGATTCCAGGCCCAAAAGGAAAATACCTAGGATTAAATAGCTGTAAAGTGTTCCCCAGAGCTCAGCCCAGCACACCAGGTGTCCTTCTGAAAGGATCTTTTTCACTACGAAGAGCTCTCTGCCTGCTTGTTGATGTGCGCCCCACCACACATCGCCACAACAAAATCAGGTGCTCCAGCCCAGGTCTCACCTGCTCACTGATGTTCTGAGAATTTTACATAAAGGTGAGG
This sequence comes from Upupa epops, assembly GCA_013397515.1. Taxonomy (NCBI): domain Eukaryota; kingdom Metazoa; phylum Chordata; class Aves; order Bucerotiformes; family Upupidae; genus Upupa; species Upupa epops. The sequence goes on along the minus strand of VZRI01000035.1, from coordinate 297,627 downwards.
AAGAGTTCAATTTTTTCAGTCTTACATGGTTTTCTTAAAACAACTAACAACACCAAAATGTACAATAAATACTTGCAAGCATGTTGCTTGAGGGAAGGAAATTGAATGTCTTGAGGAGCAGAAATACCTGCAGCTTCTCTATCACTGCAAACACTGATTCTGCTGAAAAATCAGAGCAAAGTCTGCAGGCTGCCACAGTAAAATTTGGGAACGCAGAATTTGCAATGAACTACTGCAATGTTTTGATTTTTGGTTGCTTTACCAGCTTCTTGTAAAATGGATTAGCCCTTTGAAAAAGCTGCACAGGTCCTGATATCTTAATTTTTGCTTGTCCGTATGCAGATGGGTTAATACATTCGCTTCCACTCTTGTGTGGCCAAACCACCCTTGTATTGTTTTTAACCAAAAAACACCCCACCCCTTTGATTCATAATTTAATCCACAGCCTTAATTGACTTCAGTCAGCTGTTTTATATGCAAACAAGTGTCCCGAGGCATTTTACAGGCAGAGCTGTGGCAGCTTGCATTATCAACAATTTGGCAATTAGGCTATCCGAATTATTTAAAGTCTCCAACACAATTACCTTTTAAAGGCTACCACTATGTTCGCCATTAAGTTTCTAATTAAACATTTTACGTAACGGGATAGTTTATAGCGTGGTTGCTACTTTATAGCAGCGCTGATGGCTTTTATGGTTTTTAAAGGTACAGAGTGCTGTGCGCTGGAGTGTGAACTTAATAAGGCAGAGGCTGTAAGGGAAGGCAGACGCTGTAGATGGGCGGGTGTAATGGGATATGGTGCCACATTAAATGATTTGCTTGACTCTCAAGGTGGAAAAGTGGAAAGAAAATGCTTCCCTTCTGTGCTCCCTCCATGTGAGCACAGGGGTGGATAGGGCCAGGGCAGCAGCTCCATCATTGCCCTCCCACATCCGGCAGGGTTATATGGGGGCATTTGGAGTGCTTCCTTCTCATCTCCAAGGGACCAGTGATGGGAACAAGACAGCACACAGCAGGTTTTGGGGATTTTTACATCACAAAACAAGCTTTGCCTGCACATTCTTGATTGAACGTCATTCCTGCTAAGCTGGAGTGTCATGTCCCATGTTAGGGCGTTACATACCTCACTAAGTCTACCTGTTAAAAACATTCTTTTCAGTCAGAAGATTGATTTCCCTTGTTTGGAGATCAGAACTCCTACTCTGTCGCAGACTCTGTGTTTTGCAACTAAAACCCTCTATTTGCATACGATCATATTTACTTACTAGGAGAGATTGACAAAGCTGAGATTAGTCTTGAGATGGCATGATGAAGCATTTAAACTAAATTAACTGATCATATACAACTTAAGCTTGATGACTTAATGGGCAGAGCAGAATTAGAATACATAGTTTTAATTATGGTGGAATTTAAGCACAAACCTAACAAGAGGAAGCCACTTGATGTTAGATGGTATTGTTTTTCCACACAGTCAACTTCAGATAAGAGACTAATTTCTTCTGATTTCTCATGGGTTTTTTCTGGAGCATACATTCAGCTTCAGGTTGGGGGAACAGTAGCTCCAGGAAGGGCTTCTGCATTGATTGTGGCGAGCAAGTCTGTACAGGCAAACTGGAGGTCATCCAAGGTCATCCAGCAGGGTGGGAGGCAGGTAGTCAGGAATTACCATCCCAGTAAATAGTTACAGGAAAGAATAATTGCAATGCAAGTAAAAATTTACCATTCTGAGGCATAGAATCATTAGGGATCGGAAGGGACCTCAAAAGATCATCCAGTCCAATCCCCCTGCCGCAGCAGTATCACCTAGACCAAGTCGCACAGGAAAACAACCAGGCGGGTCTTGAACACCTCCAGAGAAGGAGACTCCACAACCTCCCTGGGCAGCCTGTTCCAATGCTCTAGTACCCTCACTGTGAAGAAGTTTCTTTTGATAGTTATATGGAACCTCCTCTGTTCCAGCTTGCACCCATTGCCCCTTGTCCTATCACCAGATGACATTAAGAAGAGCCTGGCTCCATCCTCCTGACACCCATCCCTCACATATTTGTAAACATGAATGAAGTCACCCCTCAGACTCCTCTTCTCCAAGCTCAAGAGACCCAGCTCCCTCAGCCTTTCCTCATAAGGGAGGTGTTCTACCTCCTTCATCATCTTTGTTACTCTACTACAGACACCCTCCAGCAGTTCTGTGTCCTTCTTGAATTGAGGGGCCCAGAACTGGACACAATACTCCCAGCATCTAAGGTAGTATGGTGGGGTTGTTTTGACATAAAAGCAGTATGGGCCAATTCAAGCTTCTTGCTGCCCTCAAGGCCAAGAGCATCTGGTGGAGGACATGCAAGAATCAAGGCAGAGAATTGTAGAATGTATTGGGTTGGAAGGGACTTCCAAAGGCCGTGTAGTCCAACCCTACTGCAACAGGCAGGGACGTCTCTAACTAGAACAGATTGCTCAGAGCCCCATCCAGCCTGACCCTGAAGGTCTCCAGGGGCAGGGCCTCCTCCCCCTCTCTGGATGGCCTGTTCCAGTGATTCATGACCCTCAGATTAAACAACCTTTTCCTAATGACCAGCATAACTCTACCCTTTTCCAGCTTAGGCCCATTTTCCCCTCTCCCTATCATTCCATGCTCTTGTGAACAGTTCTTCCCCAGCCTTCTGATAGGCCTCTCTCAGCAACTAGATGGTCCGTATAAGGTCCCCCCAGTGTTTACAGATGTGGTCACACACCAGCTAAAGCCATCTGCTCCTGGAGCTGAGTTTACAAGGCAAGACTTACTTCCCACTCTGCTCCTTTCTGCAATTTGTGATCTTATAATCTTCGGAAAAAAAGGAGAAAGGATATCAGTACTGAAGTTGATAGCTTACCTGCTCCACCCCCAACACTTAGAACATTGATTGTAGACTTCCCATTTCCAATACTGAAAAACATTATGTATATGTTTGAGGAAGAATACAACCATTTTGTAATGCAACAGAAATCCCATGAAGGCTAAAGTCTGCAGGACAAAATCACATGCAACATGCACATCTACAGGCATGACTGTGAGCTGGTGGGAGGGATCAGATGCAGAGGACTGCTCTAATTTCCAGCTATTTTGTCAATTTGTAGGGGAGTTCTGCTTTTTTGAGCACATGCTCATTAAAAAACTGAGTTCTGCATATTATGAGCAGCAGATACATCCCTTTTTCGTATCTGTGCTTTGAGGACTAGAGACCTATCTGGGTCTGGGCCAGCAGCTTAAAAGTTATCTGGACAAGTTTTATACTTTGCAAAATGGGGAGGGAGAGGAGACAGTATAACTCCTTTAAAATCCCTTAGCAAGGCTTTAGCAGAGCCATAAAATCTTTTGCCCAGAGAAAGGCATCCTCAGAACCTGGATTCAACCCCAGCTACCTGCTGCCTGAGCCAGACCGGCAAGTGAGGGGTACCATTGAAAAACACACGAGCAGGCAAAGCAGGAGTGTTATTAACACATACTAGAGACAGCCTAAATATTAACTGGAGAGATGACTTTTAAAAAGATGCTTTCTATCAAATTTAGTGTTGAAACACGGTATCAATTATTGCACTTTCTACCTGTCAGAGTGCACTCAGGGTAAGCTGTATTTGCATGCAGGGAAACGATTCAGCCTTATCTCCTCCCTGCTAGGCAGGCTCCATCCTGAAGAGCAGCCATTCAGCGGCATGTGTAAATGAAATCTCCAGCCAAGCCCTATCAGAGACCTACAGACGGGGCAGCCGGCGGGGAATAGCAATCTGCCTTTCACAGGCAGCCCCCTGAGCCAAGCAAAGACTGTCACCACTGCAGGACCATGCCCCAGGCTGTCCTTGGGCTCGATGTGGCCACCTCCACGTTACCTCGCTATCACGGCTGGCAGCTGTTTCTCCAAGAACTCCTGCGTGCTCTGGTGCTCCGTCGAATTTGCAAGGAAGACGTTGAAAGTCTGGACATATCTGGCAGGGTCAGAGGGCAAAGCTCTCATGGGTGATGCCATGCTGGGATTGCAGGAGGAGACAGGTTGCTCCCTGAAGCTCTTCTTTCAGACCTGGAGAAGGAATAACAAACGCTGGAGAGAGAACGACCAGCACACATGTGGACTTTGTTCTGTGTCCTCATCCCTGCTGCTGCCCCTTGGAGCACATAAAAAAGTCTTATGCAATTCTGCACCAGGAACTGTAAATCAGGTTAGAGCAGCAAAAGGTAATCTATCACCCTTAATCTGCACACAGAAAATGCCAGCAGTTTTTTAACCGTGCTGACACAGAGCTCTGTTAAAACCCAGTAAAAGCGCTTTTAGATGGTTCTTAAATAAAAGAAAAATTTGCCTATTTCTTGAAGGTGTGGAGAGGCCCCAAAGACTCGGTCTGGATTAGAAGAGAGTGCAGCACATATCTCCAGAGATGCTGGCAGATGTCTCTTTCTGGTTTTTTAATCTTTTGATGTTCTTAAAAGGAATGTTGATGGTGGGGCGTAAACAGTAACAACCCTACAAATGCACACTTTATTTTTCTAGCTCCTCTGAAGATAATGGTATGATTCCCATGGGCTAAGTGGTTAATTCACCTAAGCAACGGCAGTTACTGGAATGGATGTTGCGCTAAAGCTGGTTATGGAGTCGGGAGGAGGGAGGCAGAGCCTGCTACTGGGAAATATTGAGCTGTACCTTGAGAAGGGCACAAAGGCATGATCATTCCTTCTTGAACCACCATCATGCCTCGTTCTAATTGCAAGGAAGAAGGGGAACCCTCTTCCTCCACATGGGTCCCATGCTTAAGGACCACACCACATCTCCCTTGTGTCTCTTACCATCTCCTGTGACTTCTCTGCAGAGGTTGCATCCCAGCTACCTCTTATTACCTTTATTGACCCCTTTGAACTGTCTTCAGCCAAGCTTTGCTGTTGTTGCAGCACAGCAGCCAAGGGTGAAGACTCCCACCTGCTGATACCCCTTGGTTCCAGTACAGATGGAACATCTTCACTTTCCCTATTGGCAGCACACCTCCTTCAGGGGTCTAAATACCACTGCAACCACTCACTCACACCTCAGCACTCCCAGTGCTGTGGGGAGGAGTATCGGAAACAAAAATGAAACTTGTGGGTTCTGATAAGAAGAGTTCTTCAATTTATATGCATAACAATAATAAAATAACAACAATTACAATAATAATGGAGAGAAAGATAATAAAAAAAACATATAAGTGAAATCCAAGAAAAAACAAGCGTTGCACGCTGCAGTTGCTCACCACCAATGCCCAGCCAGCTCCTGAGCAGTGATTTCCCCCACTTTAGCCACTCCCCTCCTCCATTTATATATACCGGGCATGACATCATAGGGTATGGAGTAGCCCTTTGGCCAGTTCAGATGAGCTGTCCTGACCTGCTCCCTCCCAGCTTCTAGCTGGCAGAGCTTGAGAAAATGAAATGTTATTGACTTTGATAAGTGCTACTTAGCAACAACTAAAACCTCAGTGTGTTCCCAACATTGTTCTCATACTAAATCAAAAATAGAGCACTGTCCCAGCTGCAAGGGAGACATTAACTCTATCCCAGCCAAAAGCAGCTGCTTACTAGCATCACCACTGAAATACAAACCGTGGGCTTCTTCCAGACTAATTCTCTTGTTCTTTGAATTATAATTCTGTCGTCTATAGTGCTCAAGTCCCTCTCAGCTGCTCATCAAACAGCATCTGATGCCTCATCCCTCCTTCAAAACATGAACAGAAGCACAAAAGCATGGTGAGCTCGGGTTCATACGTGTCATTATTTCCCTTTCTGGCAATGAAGAAATGATAAATTTCTAACTGTGCAACCAGTTGTACACCCACTCTATAGCTGTCTCATAGAGGCCACATCTTTTCTCACTTGCTTATGAGGCATCATATAAGATGTTGCCAACCCTAAAGGCATTGGCTTCTCTCCTGTCCAACAAGATTGCTACACTACTGGGATGAGCTTGGCACAATTTGTTCCTGACTGCCACAATGCCTGGCCATCACCTTTATCCTCTTTTTGGTGCTCATTCTTTGAAGGACAATTTCTAGGAGCAGCCATCATGCTGGGCACTTCCCCAGCTCCTCCTCCTGTCCTCTTCTCAACAAGGACATCAGCTGTTTGGCTTTACCCCCTTTCCTTTGCTGCTCAGGCCAAAGATAACTTCCAAGTTGTGACCCGTTTTGGGTCTGCATTCTCTGAGCCACCTCTCTACTCATCCAAAAGGCTCTGTAGCAAGATGCATGGTGAAGGTTAGCAGCAATGCATCTTCTCCAACACATACTGCTACCAGAGCCATTAGATCAATGAGCAATGCTTACTATTCACTCTCTCCTTGGTCCAGTCCTGAAAACCAGCAGTGATCTCTGGAGCAGAACCAAGCTGTGATTTTCCACCCATACCACTACTAAGGCAGACCCAGCTCATGGCACGCTCCTTGTTCCAGATCCTCTCAGGCAGCAAGAATGCATTCAAGGAGGAAATAAAAAAAACCCCAAAGAGTAGTGATGAAAAAGTCCAAGTAACAAGTGGCTGGGAGAGCTTTAGAAACTTTGTTGTGCCCCAGGTGCCCAAGAAGGCCTATCAGAGTGCAAGGCTATAAAACTCATCTCCCTGCCACCTGCTGCAGTGACCTGGAGGTGTTAAGTAGGAGACACAAGTTGGCCTGGGTATTAAACAGAGTGACCAATAAATGGCAGGTGAATTGACTCTACTGGGTGATAACCATTGCTCAGGCTCACAGAGAGGTATCTGCTGTTGACACTGCCCACATTACCCACCTGGCTCAGCTGCCACACATGAGCACTGGAGCAACAACTACTCCTTTTCCAGACAACAAGTGTATGAATCCCCAGCGCAATCTGAACTAACCAAGTGTGAATTTTGCCAGAGAGTAAAGAGGGAAACACCTGGACATGTTTGTGTGAGCATTACTCACTGCTAACCCACCCCAGAAATAAGGTGGTGCATTCCTTATTTACCCATCCCTCAGCTCTGCCCACCTCCTCACTCCTAAGTACTCAAAGAGGCTTTGCCACGTGCCACTAACATATTCTACTATCTTCACTCTTGAAAAATACTTTGCAGTTAATAGAAGGAAATTTCGACAATCGATGGTGTTTTCAACACCCCCCTCTACTTCCTGTTATTTAATTTGCCCATGTTCCCTGCTCAGCAGCCTCTAATGAGCAGCTGAGATTCATTTTCACGTTAGGTTCAGTCCAAGGAATTTGTCTCATTTCTTTCATTACGTTTTGGCTGCTTGAATTTACCCCATTTATTTCATTATGAGTTTTGCTGTTTGAAACTGAAGCCACTTAACTTTAAAAATGAGTAAAGAGAAGCAAGAAAAGGATTTTTTTTTCTGAATCAGGTGGATAGAAACATTTGAATAATAATGTTCACTTGGGCATGTCCCCTTCAGCGATAATTCAAGTTTATACACAGCTCCCTAAGAAGGTGTTTCAGAAAAGGACTCTGCTTACACTACGGTTACCTGATCCACCTCCGTTAATGCCAGCACTAGCAGAATTAAACCAGCTTTAAACTCACCATAAAACCCTGCATACTGTCTCTGTGAAGGCAGAAAACAAAGTGAACATTCCCTCAGCTACAAACTGTTTGCAGCAGGAGTTTGGGCTTATTAGCACAGGATTAGGTCTTGTTGCGGAACGCCTGCACAACAGGAGTCCCCCTTGGAGAAGTTTAGTTGATCTGCTAAGCTTGTCCTTTCCTTGCAGGCAGCTGTACTAACGTGCGAGCGGTCGGTGCTATCGGGTCTCCTGCCACACGCTGCCACTGAGCTGCTCGAGATGTGTTCCTGGCTGGCTGCCTTCCCAGTGACTTCTGCTGTCCCACCCCCTGGGCTACGATGTGGCAGCACAGAGGTTTTGCTGCCTGAAGAAGGAGCAGGAGATATCATAACCTCGTGCAACAGCAGCTGCCTACTGCTTAAACTCTGTCTGCCACGTCCACCCAACACCAGTTGCCCCCAAAGGCACTCCAGGTGTTGCCACCAACACCCTGGGAGCATCTAGACCCAAAGCTCTGTCAAAAGCTTAAAGCCCAGATGGAAAATAAAGCTGTGCCACTGCTATATAATAAATGCATCTCTTAGCAAATGGGAAATAGTTGTCTCCGTGTGTGGCACGGGGCAATGCAGGGAATCATTTACAGCTTGCGCATAGAAGCCAGCCCTTATGCATTACTTTGCTTTTCACTTCATTTTCCTGCCAGCAGCTGACATTTTGCTTATCCCTTACTTTGCAGGGCTTACACAGTGGGAAGCACTTTCCAAACTGTGTGCACCCTCCCCAGCCCAGTTAGGAGCAGTTTTATCTCAGGGAGCACAAGTGTGGCAAAAAGAACTGACCTGTGTCTGCTGTCACCTGGAGCTTTGGTGTTTCCGAGCCTTCGTAATAAATTTGCCCTCTGTGTGCCTCAAATTATTCACTGTTCCTTCATGTTTAGTCAGAAGGAATTTTTTTTAAGGTAGATGAAGAAGTTTTCCTTCTGGACTTTGATGGAGAAATGAACAGCTCATGGTGAAATGAACTGTTCCCACTGCAGAAGTCATATAAAATAATAGCAGCAATATTAATAATAATCCTTCAAAGACACAGCCATGGGGAAAAAATGGCTGGAGTTTGACATTTAGCGGAAAATTTACTGAAATAAAGATTTCATATAAACAGTTAAAACTGTTCAGCTGGAACGGTGACTGTGGGGGAAGGCAACACCCACTGCATTCTTTTCCCTCCTTACATAGCACTGTTTCCACACCACATGGAGGGAAGGAGGTACAAAGCCCTTTGCCAAGGAGTGACCCGAGGACGCTGGGGCCATGATGTTTTGGTACCTTCTGCTGCTCCAATCCCTCGGCAAAAAGGGATGCCAAAGCCACACAGGAAGGACAAGCAGTCCCACAACTCTGATGCCATTTCAAGTGAACAATCACTTGAGCAAATACTTTAAGGAAAACAAAACTTCAGCCAGTCCGTCAGTCACAAACTGAGCCAACTTGGCTCACAGTGTCCCAGCGAATGCTCACTCCGCAGCAACAGCTCCCACCCAGGCTGGGGATGCAAACCCTGCTGCAGTGCCGTTCAAACCCTGTCCTGGCTCTGTGCCGGCAATAAAAACCGCTGTTCAAACATAGCTGAACAGCAAAGTCAGTAGTGTTTCCCTGGGTTTCTCTGCACAGTTCTAGAAATCCAGATTAACTGGCATCGCCAGAGTGCTGCAAGTTGGTCTAAAGATCAAAAATCTGGCCTGTGCTTTTCTTCCTCTGCAATTCACTAAAAATGAGTTTTCTGAGTGCCAGTTGCCATTTAATATGAAAGAATAAGTTTAGAGAGCCAAAATTAAAAATTATATGCATCTGGTGTTTTTGAGTGCTTGATGAAAAGACGCTGCTGTTAATTGCCTTCTTTATTTTTCCCTGGAGACCCATCCTGTGAGCTTTAAGCCAAACCCCAGCCATTTCAGCTCAACATGGGCTCAGTGTCCCTCTGGCTGAGGGTAATTCAGGAAGAGGGATGCTGTGCTACTACCTAGACTTTAATTCCACTTCCCCAGCAATTTCCCTTCCCAGGCGTGTGTCTATAAGATGTGAGGGAGAGGCACCTGCACCCAGCACAGGGCACAGCGGACCCGAAGGCTACAAGTCAGCAGAGAAGGGCAGAAGCCAGTGCATGGGTGGGCATCACTACAAAATAAAATCCTGTAGAGAAGCTGGTCTCAGGCCGACCTATGGTTTTGTTCATTTATGAGGTTTTACACAGTTTAAGATCAAAGTCTAGGAGAAAAAATACCACCTTCTTCTGCCATTTTGCCATGTGTCCACCTATATCCAAAGCTGTCCTGGACGGCAGGAGGCCAAGTCATTGAAAGGAGATCCCACAAGCTTCAAGGTGCATCAGTATTTGGGAAATAATAGCTATCGTGCAGTAAACAACTCTGTGTCATCACAGTTCAGGGGCCAGTTTACACTTCTGTAGGGATTTGGCTGGCTGAGAGTGGTGCGGTGTAATATTAAAACACAAAGTTGTGAGCAAGGAACAGAAGACTCAAGGACACAAGTAGCTGTGACTGACCCCTTAGAAGATGGAAGAGCTGGGAACAGTCAACATCTGCAGATTATTTCCATCTCTGCAGTGCATCTGTGTGGGCTTTGGCAGAGAATTTATACTCTAGGAAAGAGGAGAAAGGAGTTAAATGTTATGATTCAGGTCCAAGTGAATCATTATAATTTCTTCTCCCAACAGTGCTGAGAGTGATGGAACCAGCCTTCAGCAAAGCAAGGTAGCAGGGACCATGCCCTGCACGAGCTCCTAGCGAAGCCACCAGATCTGCCAAACAGCAAGATGGGATTCCCCATAGGGAATTCTGAACAATGAGCTCCAACAGCCTAAACAGTCCCGTGACAGGAGTGGGACAAGCAGCAGCAAAGGAGACCTGTGATAACTGGCTAACCACCTGATGCCTTCAGAGATTAAAATGGCTATGTATGTTATCAAAAAAGGTGGGTACAAGCAATTGGGGCTGGCTGCTGTCAGGCAAGGACAGGCTATGTAATGCTGATTTTATCTTGGAAGACACAGGAGCAAGTTGAAGCATACAGGGTTCCACGTAAGCCCACCTGGACGTGTTCCTGTGTGACCTGCTTTAGGGTATCATGCTCTAGCAGGGGAGGCTGCAACCTTCCAACCCCTAACTTTCTGTAATTCTGTGATTCTGTGCCAGAATAGCCCATCAGCCATGTACGTGGCTGCAGCAAGCCTCGTCTGGGTGATTATACATCTGTCTGGAGCAAGGACTGGAGCCTGCAGTCACAGCTGATCAAAGCTGAGCCTGGGAACAGGCAGGGGACAGATCCATGTGTAATGTGCCCTCTGCCTCTTCCCAGGCTGAGAGTTCAAAGTCCTTAGGCCAGATCTAGGAAATGGAATTTTCAAGAAGCAGTAGGAGAGGGAAAGGCTGGGCAGGGAAGCCCTAATTTCTATCCTGCCACCGGACTTGAAAGCTGCTGGTGGTGGACCGAATATCCAAGAGATATTGGACCCAGAGATCCAGGAGTTTATTGGCTTACCTCTGGATCTGATTTAATCACTCTCAGCCATCCCGATAAAAGCAGAAGCTAGACGTTGCTTAATGTCTAAAGAATTATTTCTGCTGTCTCCTAATAAAGCACACTGATGTAAGCTGCAGTTGATAACAAGATCGCTGCGCTGGGGTAGCAAAATCTCATTTCACAGGACAACTGAACTGTCAGTGCCAAAGAGCAGACAGGTTATTGCTCGTGCTCCTCCAAGGTTGCTTTTATTAAAATGGAAATTTCCAAAGCTTTGCATGCATACACACAGCCGCGGGTACAGACATCCCACCAAGGGGGCAGAGGGGCCAGCTTCTGCCTTCCTTCTGAAGACCGTCAATTGCCCCACAAGCCAGGGTACCTTGGGACACTGCAGCATAGCCAGCTGTGCTCCAGGTGAAGGGCTCTTCACAATCCCTATCCTCACCATGGCTTTGGGGTGTACTTGGCAGGTAAAACAGCCCTTGGAGGGTGTGATGTGCTCCTCCATGGCTGCAGCCCATGAGTCATTCCTGCAGTGGTCCCCACGAGGAGAGGCAAGGAGCTTGCTATTAAGGGTATTATCCAAATGCATCTTAAACAGTGACATCTTAAACATCTTCAACAGCAAAAAACCCCAAACAAAACAGAGGGGGGAAAAAGGAAAATTTATAGCAAAAAGCAATGCCTGGCTGTATTTTCATTTATTTTGTGTCGCACACTGAGCAACTTCAACAAGCCAAGCCAGAACTTGGCTACTGAGAACAATTTATTCAACAAAATTGTCCTTTTATCTTCCCAAGTAGGTGTGAGGAACAGATGAAATTTTTACAACCGTGTGCCTCAGTTGAAATAATTTTGCTTTTTTCCCCTCCCCGAAGTTAATTGAATCAAAGATTGTTTGTGAAATGTCTCATTATGGAGCACTCCAAACTTCTGACTTGTAATTAGTGAAGCAACTCAGTGCTCTATTCCCAGACTGAAGAAAAAAATATTCAGAATATTTCAATTAGCAACTTGAAACTGAAATTCTTAATTACATTAATCTCAAAAAGAAATTCAAGTTCCAAAATACTTGATGATAAAGGATTTTGTCAGTTTGGAGGTGGTAAAGAACGGTGCACGCCCCTAACTTTTGGCTCTCCTTACCAGAAATTGCTGGTAGAATGTGATGGTGTTAGAAAGCAGCCAGAGTGCAAAGCCACTAGGAAGCAATGAACTAGTCACAAGAGCCTCTCGCTGCCCTGCTGAGGTACATAGGCCAGTTCTCCTTGGGACTTCAATCTCTGGCAAGAAACTAGTTTCTGTGCTGGAGAAGCGTTAAGGTCTCAGCAAAGAGCTTGCTGTTGAGGCCATGGGAAAGCTGGGTTGTGCCAGAGAAGAGGAGCTGGGTCTCCCTCCTTGCCACTTTTGCTGATAAAGCAGATTTTCCATGCAGGTGTGGATGTTAGCAAGCAACAATCCTTCATTAAAGGGGGGCTTGGTGGAGTTGAGTTAATGATTACACTTTATAGGTCTTTTCCAACCTGAATGATTCTAGGATTCTATGAACATAGTAATTTTTAGGGCATTTGATCTATACTTGGATTTAATTATCTTCTCTCTTCAAGATGCATCAATGCTAGGACAGAACTGACAGAAACACCTGAATGAAAACAAATGAAAAATACTGTCTTGGACACTGGTTTTCAGAGATAGTCATGTGGGGCTGCCCCTGGTACTCAGTGGAGATTCAGAGTCCCTTTATTAGGCAGCATAAACTAATACAGAATTCATGCAACTCTTAATCCTAGCTCGTGTTCTAAATAATTTTCACCTATAGCAGGAAGAGCCAGTTGTTTATTTTGAAGTATATATTGCTGTCTCAAGAGATCACTGTCTTTCCAATACCTGCACAACAACCACTTGCGATTGACACCTTCCACATTATTAATTTCCCCTTACCTCCTCCTCTAGCTGTTCTCTAATGAGCTCTTGCGATGAAGAGGATCTGAACAAGCTGTATTTGAAAAGCAATCAACCAAAATTAGAAGGGCTTTCTTCTAGCCCATATTTGGGAAGTCGTCAGCCCACCCCCTAAACACATGGGGCTGTCACTCCCGCTGTGACACGCTAATGCAGGGAGTGCAGCGGCTGCCATCGCAGCATTATTTTGACAACTGAATATTCTACTTGCAGCTCCTCAGTGTGGTTCACATGCCTTCTAAATCTCTCTGCTTGAAGTCTAATATTTTTGTGCCATTCATATCTCTTCCTGTGGGAACTTAGGATAAGCTTTGGAAACGGCTTAGAGACACTCGCTCCCCTCTGATGGCAGTAGCCGTGTGCAACTCTCATAGTCAAAGTCTTTGCATTAAGATGACTGTAAAACCGTGTATTAGGGACACTTCAGATGTTTATTAGCCATCCTTCACGCCAAATGGCAGCATTTAAATTACCCTGACCTGACAAAGTACATCCTTCTGACAAAATCTGTCAGGCTATGAGATCCTGGTCCAGATGGCTGCTGTCAGAACCAGCAGAGGTGGCATTTCCACCCAGTGTCTGTAACAGCACAGAGCCTGTGCACCACTTTGGGCATTAGCTTACTGTAGCTACCTATATATCAGAAACATCTAACCGGGTACATGTGTCTTTCTGAAGAGTTTCTGCTTCCTAGGACAGAGAAGGTTGTCCTGAACATGGGATTTCACGCCCAGCAAGCCCCTCCACATCACCTACAGGCCTTTGCCTGGTTTTCTTCCAACCCTCAAGCCGTAGAATCATACAATCATTAGGGTTGGAAGAGACCTCCAAGATTAAATCCACCCATCAACCCAAGCCCCCTATGATCACTAAATTGTGTTCCCTAGTGCCACATCTACATAGTTTTTGGACACATCCAGGGACAGAGACTCCACTACCTCCCTGGGTAGCCTGCTCCAATCCCTGACCAGTCTATCAGTCAAGAATTTTTTCCCTGAGGTCCAATCTAAACTTGCTCAGCACAACTTAAGGCCGTTTCCTCTCATCCTATCACTAGTGACTTCAGAGAAGAGACCTATCCCCACCTCTCTACAACCTCCTTTCAGGTGGTTGCAGAGAACAATAAGATCTCCTCTAAGCCTCCTTTACTCGAGACTGAAGAACCCCATTTCCTTCAGCCTTTCCTCATAAGACCTGTCCTGCAAGGCCCTTTGCTAGCTTTGTCACTCTTCTCTAGAGTCACTCCAGCACCTCAAGTCTTTGTCCTTTCTGACAATTGCATGACAATAATGTCGTGTTGTCACAGACTTCAGGTGAAAATTCTTTGAACAGAGATCCAGCGAGCAGCCAGACTGCCTGCATGGGAAGCTGGCTCAGCACCACCAGACTTTCTCAGGGGAACCCCAAGGTCCCAGATCTACCCCCAGCTGCAAGCCCAGGTGGGAGACAAGGCTCAGTCGTGCTGTTGCTATTTCTTCCAGGCCTAACAGAATCTGAGGTGAAGGAATAAGAAAAAGAAAGATCAAATACTCCTTCAAACAGCATGGATGGATCCAGAGGGCTGCTTGCTGGATGACCCTCACCTCTCCAGCGCTCAGTTTTCAGGAAGCAAACCCAGCTCTGTGTAACTCAATCACAAAAGAAAACTGCATCTAGAACCAAAGAAAGTGGCCAAAACTTTTTCTAAACTGTGATTAACAGTGATGTCAATGGTTTTTTGATGCCAGATGTTGTGACCAACTACTGTCACATTCAATTAGACCCTTGGATGCTGCTATTCAGGGTGGAAAGTGAGATGGTTTGTGACCTGCCAGGGCCTCCTATTGCCATGCTGTCACTTGTGTTTCAGCAAAAGCATGCCTTAATTAATCCTGCATCTTGTACTACACTTTGAGCTCATGTATTAGTTTCAGAGCTGAGCATACCACCTACTGCCAGAGAGAGCTGCAAATGTCAAACTTCACTATGAAATACCCACATAAAACTGCTGCTTCCTTGCTAGCACTTTTCGGTGCTGGGTGCATGGATCATGCACAGCTCTTGACAAAGTGCTGTAACACTGCTCGACTGAAAACACACAAGGGCTTTTCATGGATAGTGCTGTCATTTTAGGTTTTTTAATTACAATTTAATTTGGAGCCAAGAGGAGCCTTGGTTGAAAAGCTCCTCCCTGCAGAGTACATTCATGTTTTAGCAAAGGATGCCCAAAAGGCTGCTTTAAACCTTTCCTAGAAGTAAAGGTACCGTGAATTCCTTACCCCAACCCCCATGAAAAGTAATTCCCAAAGAAATGAATGTTTCCTCAAGCTTTACACTGAAATGTCTTTGTACGAAACCCAAACATGGAGAATTTATCTGAAAAGGAATTTGCAAGGTGACAAGAAGAAGTAGAGGGCTGTGAGGGATGCCTGCAGGTACCCCGACTGTTGCCTTGCAGTGGGGTGGACCTGGAAGGAGGCAGCTTGGTGTTCCTGGCCACCACCCATAGTCCTCAATTGCATCCTTTGAGCAACTTAACCATCACAGCCAAAGTAATTGCATTTCCCAGCATGGTGTCCTCACCTTTTCACCTTCTTCATCTCTTGCAGTGCTTCCCGCTGTCCCTCCCATCACTGCCCCACAGCCCTGTAGCTGTTGCTTGTAATAATTTTTTGTTATACACCATTTCTCTCTCTCACCTCCATCCAGTCAGTGCCACTGCAGGCAGTCTCCTTGTGTCACTGCTTCTTTCAAGTATCACATCCTCCTGCAAGATACCAGTACATCCGACTCAGCCTGCCCACTCTCCCCTCTGTACAGGCTTTATATTGCAAGCTATTTAAACTCCCAGTTATTTTCCTGATTAAATAAACCCAGGACAGTTACTCTAAAGGTATCAGGGTTTTATTAGAAAGCTACATTGCCTTCTTGTTATTTTGATCCCTATTCACCCCTCATCTTCTCACAGACGAAAGCCTATGAGTTTCTTTATCTAAGTGTGTATTCATGCTTTTATTGAGCAGGAATCCTCTTTGCAGTCTCTGCTCTGAGATGAGTCTGTTCTGCAGATCATATTCAGAGTATTACTTGGCTTTAATTTCTCTGCTCTGACAAACCCTTGGTGAAGTTAATGGTGACAAAAGGATGAGTAAGAAAAGGATTTCAGGATTTGGTCCTGATTTCTGGAAAGGGGAGGCTAGCAAGGAAAATCTTTCGGGTTAGGATATGCAGTGATGGGTATGGTACCTGAAAATGCAAAGCAAACTGAACTTCATTAAAGCACAGCAGTTATGACAAAGATATTTAAAACAAACACGAAAAATAAACCAAACCCTATCTTGCTGTAGTTAATAAATTTTACTAGCAGTGCATTTAGAACCCAGAGGATGCAGACCTGGCCTGTGGTCATACTGTAGGCTATGGTCTTACCCCCAGCTGTAGCACGTTTCCTGAATAACAACCAGTTAAAGCTTCAACCTACAACATCTAGGCAGGAAAACACCAGTGGTCCAGCTCCAGCTTTCTAGAGGCAAATATCTGCACAGACATAGGTGAATAGAAGTGTGGAACCATGCAAAGATCATCAGGGCAGCTGGGAAATATTTATTTACTTATTTAATCATTCATTTCCCACCGTTTTATCCTTCAAACAGCACACCCCTATCTGATGCCCTGTTCCAGCCCCTCTCTGTCACAGACAGCATCTCATCCAGACCAGAGCTGCCCCAGCACTTCGGCAGAAGCTCCACAAAGGACAATGTTGTTTGGGGGTGCCTACAGGTCCAACCCCACCTGTCAATGACCAGATTTAAGCAGAGCATGAAATGTTAGTCAGACTGACCCTGGCACGCACAGAAGCCCCAGGATTTTCTCCACCACAATGCTGCCTTTTTCTCAAGGCACATCCCACCCTCGGGAGCACCGTATGGGGGCAATGCTTCTGGATCTTCTCTCTTATGACTGGGTCTAGGAGTAGCAGTTTTCACAGTAACCCCCTGATCCATCTGGCCTCAAAGTTTCTCTCTCCCATACCTAAATCTTCCTAAAAACTGCCCAAAGCAGAGTGCTGCGGCCACAGTCCATGTCTGTGGCTGGCAAGGGAGAAGGAAAGCAAGGGGAGGTTAGGAATGAGTTTTATAAACAGAAACATGAGAACAGCCACTGCTGCCCCCTCCCAGCTGGGATGAGCTAACAAAAAACCCCCAACAAAACCAAAAAATGCTCCCTACAAAACCCCTCCAAATATAAAAATGTGGCTAACACTCAGTAAAAATGACCCAAGAAAAGATAAAATCGTTTGTAAAGGCTAAGGCAAATCTGGGGAACTTCCAGCCTCACCCCAGCATGGCCTGAGGCCACCTCCTCTGTGTGAGTTGCTGTTGAGTGGGAAGAACCCTCCTTTTGTCCCCCCAGCTTGTTGCAGTGGTGACAGAAGAAGTGTGTGGGGCTTCAGATGTCGCTACGATTAAAACTTAAGGACATCTAGAGCTTGTACCTCCTACAGGTGACATTTCTCCAGCTCCTATCTTCAGGATATACATGTGAAATACTCCTACTGACTGTAGAGCAGCCCCTCGCTTCCCAGTTACCACATCCAGAGCAAGCACAATGAGTTGCCCTTGTTGTACCATCAAGGGAACAGAAAAAAAAGCAAGTCTGAGAACACCAGTGAAAGCAGAATGAAGTAGGAGACAAGTGTAAGGGCAACACTGTATGCATAAACACCGTGATAAATTATTAGCTAAGCCTGTAGGTCAAGGTCCATGAGAGCTAGAAATCCACTCTAAGTAGAAGCTGGGGCATGGGGAACCCCTAAATGGCTGGTAGCTGTGTGGGTACATGTAATAAAACCCAAACACTTGTGCGGTTCTAACTAGTTTTTCACAGGCTTCTTGATGCTCTTTCTTAATAATGAGGAGAAAAGCTTCAATAGCAGCACGACCAGTTCCTGTGCTGTAAAACCCTAACTCACACAGAACAGAGCAGAGCAGAGCAGCGATTGGTGCCTCAGACAGACTCTGCCTTCTCTGGGTTATGGGGTGGCCAGACTGCCATGGGGCGGCCCCTGCAATGTCCAGGGTGTGTGTCACAGCTTGGCGTTGCCCCAAAGGCTGCCTTACATGGTGGGCAGCTGCAGCTAAGAGGGAAAATGGAAGGAACATTTGTATTTCTCTCTGCTGATGAAAGGAACTCGTCAGGTCAGGTAACAAGAGACAAGGTAAAATTGCTGGCTTGGGTCACCCACAGGAAGAATTCACCAGTTTTAATGTAGAAATCTTGTTTCTACCTTCGTGGTCCAGTCATCATCATCCTCTTTTACCATGTTTTCGTCAATCGCTTAGAACTGAGGGAGTTTTCATGACAGAAGCAGACATAGACCACCCAGGATTTTGGGATGGGGACTCTTACAGACCCCCCAGCATCCTTCTCACAGCCGGGAAGCAAAACCAAAGCCCTGGAGTGCAGTCTTGCTGCAGACTGAAGTACAACAGCCTCTTCCCAAAGTAAATGACTTTAAGGCCAGCCAGAAAACAAGAATTTCATTTTGTGAAACATTTGGGTTTGTTCCACGGGGACTTAATTGCCTTTTGTTTTGCTTTTGTGCAAAAATGAAAGCATTTGGCAGAAAGAAATACGCTGCAGATAAGCATATAAACCAGGGATTAAGGCACTCGCTGGGGAGACGAGAACCTCTACATCCAATCTTTGATTTATTCCAGGAATTGGGCTTCTGCTAATCACCTATTTTTTAGTTCATTGGCCTAGTTGTATTTTTTGGGATGAATACCATTTTGTCTCATCAGAAATGGAACATTAATAGGACCGTGCTGTTAATTTGGAGGATGCTTGTACCCACTGAAAGGAAATAAATGATGTTATAATTAAGGTTGAAAAATAATTTACTCAAAACCCCTGGAACATTTACAGAAGGCAGAAATGCAATGCAAATATTCATGCTTGAAATATTCATTTTGTGACTCATTACAGTTTACCCTGTCAACAGTGGTTTAGGTAGCCAGTGCTTTGCTCTTGGTTTTGTGCTTGGCCTCCTATAAGTTGAGGAAGTTTGTAACCTTCCATCATTCCCAGGGGGTTTAGGGACCTGGTGTTCATTCTGGGCTCTCCCACCTTGGAGGTGGAGGCACCTCATAGTTCGGGCAGGAACAGGGCATGGCTTTGCCTGTGCTGGCACCTCTGTGCTGGACTGGGGAAGAGACAGAAGTAACTATGGTTTGAGCTAGAAAAAGAGACTGTGGCCACACCAGTAAGCAAGATCAGGGTCTCATGGGTGCTTAATGCATGGCTGCACTGCAGTTCCCACCCTTCCCAATGGATTTGGGTTTCACACGGGGAACCATCACCTAGGCACTTGCAGCATCTATTGTCAGTGCAGTCAAACCCTTCCCTGCACCACCCCCACAGGAACGACTTCTTCTCCTACCTCTCCTTCACCTTGTTTTTGTTTCTTTCTTCCTCTTTCTCCTTTCTTCTTTTTTCTCCATCTTCTTCAGAATTTCTTATTTATTTATCCTTGTTGTTATTTATTGGAATTTGTCTTGAGGATTTCCTCACAGCAGAGGAAGGGAGTGGGATCCTTAGCAATCATTCAAAAGCAGGGGCACACCTCTGTTTCAGTTCCTTGCAGCTGAGGTCAAGTCCACAAAGAGAAGGGGACCAGTGTCATCCAAAAAATATATCGAGCTGCTGGGTGTTGTAGTGACACGATAATGCCATGAAAGTCCCTGATTAAAGGATGTCTTACTCTTCCATTGATCCACTCTGTTTAAGCTGGATGTGCCAGGTTTATTGTGAAAAGCAACCTGCCAGACACCCAAACAGTGGCTGTTTAATTTTCCTTAAGTTAATGGAGAGCACCCATAATTACACTTGGTCTTCTCTAGCTTTTCCACTTCTGTGATGAAGTAGATGGCATGATGGCACTTAGAGCTATTGATAATTTAAACTAATGGACTGAGACTGATTGCATCTATTGTCACAGCCAGGATATTGTGCATTTTGTTTCCTTTATGAACTCAATAGAAAACACCTCTCAAACTACAGGGTTGAGAGGTGTGTGGACCAGTGAGCATTCAGGTCCAGGCTGCTCCAACCACAGTACTGGGATGCAAGGGTTCTTCCTCTTGATGTGGTACTACATACAAATATCTGGAGAGCAAAGCTGCTGTGCCAGTCTCGCCCCAGTGGTATACTCTTCATTTGTGGGCTAATGCAGGGTTTTCTTGGGACTGTCTTGCTAAATTGTGTTCGAGTGCAAGAGATGGAAAATTTAAGAAAGCGCAGAAGTATATGAGGTAGAGTAAATGTCTGAGAGGTGCTGAGGGAATGGCAATAAGAGTTTGTTCATCTAACAGACCGCAATACTGGTCTCTCTAGAGAGCCTGCCTAGACCAATCCAACAACTGCTGTAGCACACACATTTGTGAGGTAATTTCATGTTGAGCTTCTGTTGGGTATCTAGTGCTGAAGGCCAACCTCACCAGCTTTATCACTACACTTAAATTTCCTTACCAATACCAGGATACACCACATCCAGACTTCAAGTTATTTATTTCTATGTTCAGCCCAACTTCAGCTCCTTTTGCACCTCCTGGAGGGCTGTGGGGAAAATACAAAGCTGTTGAGTTCTGCCATTTCCCTCAAACTGGGCTGAAGTCTGGACAGACCCTTGGCCATCCATGCATCACCCAGACATCTGGAGCCATAAAAGCCACTTTGCTTTGTACAGGTAACAGTAAAGTCCCCAGGGGCCACTCAGGCTTCTAGGAAGAGCTTTGCCCTGTGCAATGGTCCTGCTTCAAGAGGAGAGATACAATCATACAAGGAGTTGAACCAGCATGTCTGGTGGAAACTGCTCCAGTCAAGCACCTCTGGGGCTTATTGATTAAGAAATTGGCTGATGAAGGCATCAACACTGGGGCAACCAAGCTGATTTGTACAGCCAGTGGCTTGGTGATGTGTAGTATTTTCATGATGCACTGAGAGTGGTATAACACTAGCAAGGCACAGAGCACATGGATTGAAACCTGCCTGGCTGAAGCACTCAAAATAAGGGGAAAAGCTTCAAAATAAAGAACCAATCCTACTCGGAAAGATTCATTTCCTAAAAAATAAGTATAAGGCTTGCAAGACAGCAATTAGATGGTCTACCTGGTGAACAGGCTGCCTGAAGCTGGGCTGATGTCTCTGCAAATAAGTGTTATGTATTTAATAATCACTCTGCAAGATAAGGAAGAAAACTGCCATAGGCTGGAGCCACAGAGCAGGAAAAAGTGGGCAGCAGGACAGGTGTTGCTGGACAGCCTTCTGTTCATACACACAGAGCACTGTCCCTGTGCTAAAGGCCAAGGTTATGGGGGAATGTAGTTCAGAACTTTTGATTTAATTGAGGGGAAACAAAAGGATAAAAGGCTGAAGTGTAGGTAAACCATTACAGTTTGTGATCTGTATTAAGAACTTCAAAATCTTGTGGGTCTTCTGGTTACGAGTAGGCTGGTATTCTTAACCAGATACAAATTTAATGACTGCCAAGCATAAGCAGGAAGTTTCTCTCTTAAAAAGCCCCAAATGGCTCAGAAGTTTCAAAGCTCTTAGAAATCACACAGTCAAGTTTCCATCACATCAATCACATGCTTGTGATATCTTTCAGCCATTTAACGAGATGCAAAGCCGTTATACAAAATGCAGACCTGACACAAAGAGCACTGGGGGAATATCCCCAGCATAGCCAAGGCTCCAGCACTCATCACCCACCTGTGTCAGTGCCAGAGGTATCAGTCTCTCTGGTGCTGCTACTCTAGATGGATTGAAGTGCCCCATAGGTCTCATGGCAGCACCCTGAGGATACTTCAGCTGCCCCAGGAGCTGTGAAAAGCCTATGACATGCAGCAGGCCACTTCACAGCATTCCTCGCTGGTCCCCTTGCAGGCACAGCTGGTGATTTCGTCACTTGCCCCTGACAGAGCTGCTGTAGCTCACAGACCCAAGTCAAGCCCATTTCTTCATCATAAAGGAGCAAGGACCAACAAAAGCTGCTCTTCGCAACGTTTTGCTGTTCTCTGCAGGTGGGAGCGTGGTTGGCCATGAGCAGGGCAATGCTGACCTCTGCTGCCTGAAACCAAAAGTACGAAGAACTACCTGCCATGGCATCGGCTTGGGCAGGTGGTTTGATGGAGCGGCTGTAACTGCATGCAGGCTTGTAACCTCACGCCCAGCAGCCGCATCTTGAGGAGATGCTATGCAAACCAACCAGGTTCCAAGTGAGGACCTGATGGTCATGCAGGGGGGTTGGCTGCCTGCCATGGCCAGGGTTGCTGTCCCCACAACTGGCAGCTGGTCTTAGAAAATCCCAGTGAGCAGGCTGCCTTTATAAACAACTTTAATGTGTTGCTCTGCTGGTTGGGATATTGGTGAAAAGAGGGTGACATGGAGCCAGGAGTGGTGTTTCAGCTGGGATTTTCTTAGTTAGAAGACATTAGATTGTCAAACGTAACTATCAAAATACAAGTGATTCCTCTTAGGTAGACTTGGGGTCCAGCAATGAAGAATGCTGGAAGGAGTGCCAGCCACATGGGTGTTTTATAGGGTATTCTGCAAGGGTCAGTCACACTGCTTAAGATTTTGTGATCTTGACAGAAAATAAAGTGTGTCCTAGTGAAAATGTGGCAATGCTGCAAACCCAGGGGACACCTTCTGTACAGAGGATGTTTGGGGGAAGATGCAGAGGGATGGACATCTCTGAGAGCTGAAAATACAGTGTGGAACAGCATAAGGTGACAAGCAAGGGGCTGCTGAGCTGTGGCGTGAGGTAGGTCTGTGGTACCACAGTACAACCAGAGAAAAAGGAAAGTACAAGCTTAAGATATTTCACTTGGTCAATAGACCTTCTGTGCAGAAAGAGGAGCAACAGAGTCATTTCAGAGACATTTGAGGTCTGCACTCTGTAATCTAGCCTGGATTATGAAGGAGCTGTGCTGCAGATGCTGAGACATGTCTGACTCCCTCCCAGGCAGTCTGAGTTTGTTGTCCCAAGCGCTGAGCGAGTGTGCAGGGACACATGGCACCAGAAACTGTTCCTGAAGCAGTTCCAGGAGGGTTGCCCATTCCAGTTGTTCCTACTGCAGCCCTGCAGGTCTCCCCAGAGCTCATTACCCTGGATAGTGCACAGGCTGGAGTCCATTGTATCTGTGCTACTCCCTGTACTCTGCTGGTTCTATACAATCTGCCAAATGTGCAGAGCCCAGCCTGGCTATGAGTTCTTTTGTAAGGGCTCAGGGCAAGAAGTTAATGAAAGCAGCTAACTCCTGCTTTCTTCAATGGAAAATGGAAAATGAAGAACCACTGCAGCTTCCCAGGCACTCACCTTCCCCAGGGACCCAGAGATCCATCCTGCATCCCTCAGCTACAGACACATTTGTCAGTTAGAGAATAAAGGAGTAAGACAAGACAGATGTTCCTGGATTCAGATCCACCAAATGTGGCTCC
The DNA here is from genome assembly GCA_013397515.1 of Upupa epops. Taxonomy (NCBI): domain Eukaryota; kingdom Metazoa; phylum Chordata; class Aves; order Bucerotiformes; family Upupidae; genus Upupa; species Upupa epops. The sequence goes on along the minus strand of VZRI01000035.1, from coordinate 274,114 downwards.
TGTTGGAGGAGGGAAAATAGAACCAAAAGGTTCAGGGCAGGTAAAACTGAAGCTATTCCAAAGCAAACTGGTTGCAACCCTGCCAAGTTCTCTCCTGCACCCACCACATACTGGTAACTACTGCAATGAGAACCACTGAGGGCTTTTTGCTAGAAATACTCTTTGCATTTATAGAATCATAGAATCATTAAGGTTTGAAGAGACCTACAAAATCATCCAGTCCATCCATCAACCCAACCCCACCAAGCACATTAAAGTATGTCCCCAGGGACATATCTACATGATTTTTTAACCCCTCCAGGGACAGTGACTCCACCACCTCACCTGGACAGCCTGTTCCAGCCCCTGACCACTCTGTCAGGAAAGAAGGTTTTCCTAATGTCCAATCTAAACCTCCCTTGGCACAACTTGAGGCCATTTGCTCTTGCTCTATTCCTAGTGACTTGGGAGAAAAGAACAACCCCATCTCTTGACAACCTCCCTTCAGGTACTTGAGCAATAAGGTTTCCTTTCAACCTCCTTTTCTCCAGACTAAACAGCCCCAGTTCCCTCAGCTGTTCCTCACAAGATGTGTCCTCCAGACCCTTCACTAACATCGTTGCCCTTCTTTGGACACAGACAGCACAGAGACCTTTAAGCCTGCTGCCAGCTGCTCTAAGGCGATATGGAAGAGGAGCAAGGCACATGCTGTTCCTGAGCAGGCAGGGCATAAGAGGAAAGCTCGTGTGTTATTGCTGCACTCTTGGGGAGGTTTAGCCATCAGTTATATCTTCTGCTATCTGCATAAGGTGTTTTATTACTAATCTGCAGCTGGGCTGAGACACAGAGGAGTCAAGTGACCAGTTCACTTGAGGAAAGGAAAAGGAAAATCCAGGGGCTCAGCAAATGGTTCTCAACCACCTGGTGCACAGATAAACCCAAAAGCACTTCACCCCAAGCAAGTTCTGGCTGCAGGATACCCCACATAACCCTCTGTGCTCTAACCAGAGGGAGAATTATGTGTGTTTGTGGTCAAGGTGGTCTATCCTGGGACGTGTATTTCTTAGTCATTGTCACGAGGGCTAATTTATCTTTGGTAATTAGTTTCCATGCCTTGGAGCAGTGAGGCGCAAATAAGCATTTAACATTGATCTATTGCAGCACTTGCCTGGGTAAATAGATGGCTCTGGTGTGGGCTAATGCTGATGCATCAGTGTCTTTTATGATCAGAGGAAGCACTCAAGCATCAGCTCAGACACCAGCCAAAAATCATGTCTAAGCTTTAAAACCAAACTCAGGAAACTTGTCTTCTTTGACCTGCACGTGCTCTGCAAGATAACAGCAGCATTGCGCTCCTTCTGCTCAGAGGCACAAGCCCAAAGTGCTCCCAAAGGGGAGATCATACCAAAAAGAAACATAGAAGCTTGAAGACTGGGGCCAGCAGAAACGTTCTTTTCTCTTTTGAACCTGGTGATTACTTTGGTACTAAACCAGCTGTACTGCACAGCCAGCTCAGGACCATGGGCTGCCCTAATTAACCTGCTGCCAGTTTGCGAGCAATTACTTGTCGTTATATTTATTATATTTAGATGGCGGAATATGCCATCACACATCTAGGAGCAAAGATCTGTAATAAACTGATCAAGTCAGGAGTATATTGATGGAACTCAAAATGTGATGCAGGAACCCAGAGCTCTGATAGCCCAGCCTCAGTTTTGCTGGGCTATGTTGTGCAAAGACTGAAGGAAACTTTAAATGAAGGTCTTGAAATGGAAGACAGCCTGTAATGCACAACAGGATCATTGGGCATGGAACAGGTCATGTTGGGTAACTCTCCTCTGAGAAGGTTATTTACCTATTTACTTACTCAGACTGAAAAATGCCACCATTCTAATCTTCCCTGTGTTTAAATAATAGATAAGGTGCCAGAAGGGGCATCATTATTTCAACAGGAGAACCATGATGGTGAGGAAATGGCTAAAAGGGAGAAGCAAGAAGGTGTTTTGAAAAGACAAGCATCAGACCGAAGCACATTTACTGTTGAACACCTATGGACTAATCACACATTGCAATTTCATTGAAAGCATTAGAAAAAATGGCTGAAATGGGAAATTTATTCATGACAGCTGTCACCAGTATCATAGAATCATTAGGGATCGGAAGGGACCTCAAAAGATCATCTAATCCAATCCCCATGCCACAGCAGGATCATCTAGACCAAGTCACACAGGAACACAGCCAGGCAGAACATCTCCAGAGGACATTCCACAACCCCTGTGGGCAGCCTGTTCCAATGCTCCATTACCCTCACTGGGAAGAAGTTTCTTCTGATATTTATATGGAACCTCCTCAGTTCCAGCTTGCACCCATTGCCCCTTGTCCTATCACCAGATGACCTTGAGAAGAGCCTGGCTCCATCCTCCTGACACCCACCCCTCACATATTTGTACACATTAATCAAGCCACCCCTCAGCCTCCTCTTCTCCAAGCTCAAGAGACCCTGCTCCCTCAGCCTTTCCTCATCAGGGAAGGGTTCTACTTCCTTCATCATCTTTGTTGCTCTACGCTGGACATCCTCCAGCAGCTCTATGTCCTTCTTGAACTGAGAGGCCCAGAACTGGACACAATACTCCAGATGTGGTCTCACTAGTGTGGAGCAGAGGAGGAGAAGAACCTCCCTTGATCTTCTAATCACACCCCTTCTGATCCTCCCCCCTCCCAGGATGCTGCTGGCCCTCTTGGCCACAAGAGCACATTTCTGGCTCATAGTCATCCTGCTATCCACTAGGACCCCCAGGTCCCTTTCTCCTACACTGCTCTCCATCAGTCCCCAGCCTATACTGGTACCTGGGGTTGTTCTTGCCCAGATGCTAGACTCAACACTTACCCTTGTTGTACCTCATTAAGTTTCTCTCTCCCAGCTCTCCAGCCTGTCCAGGTCTCGCTGAATGGCAGCACAGTCTGCTGGGGTGTCGGTGACACCACCCAGCTTTGTGTCATCAGCAAACTTGCTGACAGTGGCCCCTAATCCCTCATCCAAGTCATTAATGAATAGATTGAAGAGGACTGGTCCCAGTACTGTTATTTGGGGGACCCCACTAGATCAAGGCCTCCATCTAGACTCTGTCCCATTATCCGCTACTCTCTGGCTTCTATCAAAGGGGATAGGGATGCCATAAAAAACCCACAAACCTAAACAGTTGATTTTTAAACAGACTCTTTATAAGAACCCACCAGCAATTCATTGCAGCAGTAACAATGGCCCCTGCTCTAACCTGCTTATAGATGGGACAATCCAGGGAAGGAAAGAAGTGCATCTGCTCCTTGTAGCCCCAGCATAGCAAACAGATGCAGACACAGTGTCTGGCAAAAATGAGCAATGGAACTAGGCTGCTGTTAGAAAGAAACTATGCAAGAAATTTGTTGAAGAGAAGGGCTGTAATAGTTGCTAACCTGTATGGAACAGAGCAGCAATAATTAAGAAAGCATTATTATACACCAAGCAGGGTAGGCTATAAAAAACTCATCAATCTTGACACTATAGAGCTAGTATAGTTTTTCACTTAATTAAATGTGGTGTTGTTATTTGGTAGGAAGTGTTTTATTCTGCAAAGCCTAATTATGTCTTTGAAAAAGCCGCATGTTCATCTTTACAACTGTGAAATTAAAAGCAGCCCATGAAGTCTCACTTTGACTGAGAGATTCTTTCAGAATATGGAAAGAAATACTAATTCAGTGCCCAGCACCTGGATACACTAACCTGCATAAACTGCTCCTTCCACAGCCATAGTTAACAGTGTGCTTCTATTCCCTCCTGCCAAAGGGGCTGGGCACTATCAGCTGCTTGAGGTGCTCAAAAATTATCCCAGTTCTTTATTTGAGGTAGGAAACCAGGCTGCACAAATTCCAAGTGGCTAATTTGATGGTGCCCCCAAAAGTGTACAGCAGTGAGTAAATAATTTCTCCCCAGCCATTAGCACCACTGTCCTCAAATAGATTTTCTTTTGCTTGTTAGACCAGAGGTGGGGAGGTCCTACAGTTGCTGTTCCCGATCACGTTACCAAATGGTTTGGTAGCAGTGGACAAGTTGTGGTGGTTGAGGATCAAAATGTGAGTATTTCAGTTTATCAACTTAAGCCCTAACTTTCAGGACAGTTTTCTTTTTTTAAAGCTGCAAAACTAGTCTACAGCATCTGTGCAAATCAAATCGCTGGTGTGAGTTTCTAAAACAGAAGTAGGAAGCAGGTATCTAAGTTTGGTATCCCTCTTTTGGAGATGGTCTCACACTTTTGGCTACCTAGAACCAGTTTGAACTGCAGTTCAACGGGAGCTCCCAGTTTTATAAAAGAACTAGCACATCATAAATATATGGTTTTAAAACTCTTCTTATCTATTCTTAGAATCATAGAATCATAGAATCATCATTGATCAGAAGATCATCCAGTCCAATCCCCCTGCCATAGCAGGACACCCCAACCAGGTCCCGGTGGGTTTCAAACATCTCCAGAAAAGGAGACTCCACAAACCCCCTAGGCAGCCCCCTCCAG
>VZRI01000035.1:219957-269424 GCA_013397515.1 Upupa epops | reverse complement strand
GATCTGTGTTAGATAGTTTTGTCCTGCTCCGGCAGGGGGGTTGGACTCGATGATCTCTTGGGTCCCTTCCAACCCCTAACATCCTATGATCCTATGATCTTCATGGCCCTCTGGACTCACTCCAGCACATCCACACCCTTCTTGTAATAAGGGCTCCAGAACTGGACACAGTACTCCAGGTGGGGTCTCACCAGAGTGGAGTAGAGGGGGAGAATCACCTCCCTCGAACTGCTGGCCGCACTGGATCTGGTTTGCCCTCTGGGCTGCAAGTGCACACTGCTGTCTCATGTTGAGCTTTTTTGTCCACAAGTACCTCCAAGTCCCTCTCCTCAGGGCTACTCTCCAGCCAGTCACTGCCCAGCCTGTATCTGTGCTTAGTATTGCCTCACCCCAGATGCAGGACCTTACACTTGGTCTTGTTAAACCCCATGAGGTTGCCTTGTGCCCACCTCTCCAGCCTGTCCAGGTCCCTCTGGATGGCATCCCTACCCTCTGGCATGTCTGCTGCGCCACACAACTTGGTGTCGTCCCCAAACTTGCTGAGGGTGCACTCAATGCTGTCCTAACCTTTTTTCCTCTCCCTGGATTTGTTTGAACTTCCACACTTCTTTTCTCCCTCTCTCTAGCCACTTTCTTCCTTGAGCTCTCCAAAGCACAGGGAAGAGAAGGGAAAAAGTAGTAGAAAGGGAAAAGTAGTAAAAAACTGCCGCGGCTGGACTTCCAAGCCCGTGTGGTAGAAAGAGAGTCACAATTAGACAGAACTAACTGAGGGTCTGCTGAATTGCTGAATAAAACATGCCTCGATGAAAGGATCTGCCCAAGTGCGGAGCGTCATTATAACGTAGCTTGGGTGGAAAAGGGCTTCTTTCCTCAGTCGAAATGTCTCAGAGCTAGAAGAGCTTTTTCAGACTACTGTTACTGAAATAACCATCAAGGTGTTCAGCACAGTAGTCTCCACCTCAGAAATACAGGTTATCAAATAAAACTCCATTTCCAAGTATTTCCAACATGGAATTTTCTCAGCTGCAAATTCAAAGGGAAGTGGAAGCCCAGGAGCCGTATTATCAGTCGAAGAGTTATTAAAGAATAGAAATCATCAAGAGAGAGCGCGGCAGCGGATCGGGTTGAAAAGTACAAACCACTACTTTATTATTTTTTTCCCTGACAAGTCAAATATCAGAATAAATTCACTTCAGTCACATTCACATCAGTTTTCATCAGCTTTCTCACAAGACTTTTATTGGCACAAATGATCACAGGAAGCAAACTTCACGCTGAAAGTGCTCTATCCACCTCCGAAGGGCAAGTTCATTAGGAAGGATTAATTGGGTTAAGGCATTATCTCCTCTGAGGGGTCTTTTTCATGTCAGCACTTAATAATGTTCACTAACTCAGGAGTGTGAGTTTTCATTGTCGTTCTGAATAGGCAAAACACCCCTCTTTCATGTCACCTATTTTTATTTCCATTGTAATGAAACAACCGCCCTTTCCTCAATGATCAAAGGAAGAGAGATGCCACAGCAGAGGTACTGGATGTTCAAAGGGCACATTACATCTGCTCATGTGCCCTGCTTTGGCTCGGCGAACTTATCTACGAGCATCTCAACTCAGACTAACAGGGTAGGCTGCAGCCTTGCGCAGTGCTTTGTGCCAGAGCCCTGCAGCAGCTCAAACCAACTTCTGCCTTTAACAAAGAGCTTCAGTTGCTGTTTGGGCATTGTAAAGGCCTTCTGCACATCCATCACTGAATAATAGCCTGCAGCAGAGATGCGTGAAAGCACTTTTTTATAAGCATCTAAAAGCATTGCCTCCTGTTGAAGTCATCTGACACTGTCTCCACGAGGACTGAGGAGATTTAGAGCATTTGCATCTGTTGTTAAAGGCAAAAGAAAAGAAAGTTTCTGACTCTTCAGAACAGGAAGGGTTTGATGCCCTTTTTTTACATGAATGACATTGCAAAGTGCTCGGTTTGTATTTGTCTAAGTGTCTCAAGCAGGAGGGGTCTCCTGCACGGTGATGGCAGCATCAGTTATGGTTTGGCAGATATTGTAATTTCCTTCTCTTTCAGGTGAGATTTAGCTGGCATGAGAAATATTTTACAAAGAAAATATAATAGTTTTCAAGAACACGGGTTTTTCTGTTAGGAGGCTGCATTTTACAAGTCTTTTAAGTCACGTAACAAGAGAAATCTGCCACCTTTAAGATTTTCTGATTGTTCCTGTACAAATCCTGATTTTCTCTATCTAAGCACTTCCCCAGATTCCCATTTCTCAAGCTGAAATTTCTCTAAAGAAAAACCCCACACAAATGCTTTCAGAACTTATAGTTGCATGGCAAAAGTCACCAGAAATAGTGGTTGTCACTGAGGGGAATGGCTGCTCCTTGTTCTGCTGGAGACCAATGTCCAGTGTTTGGTTTCAGAAACCTTCTGCAGCAGAAGCAAAAGCTTGCTGTGTTATATTTTCCTCCCAGTTGAGGAAGACAGGTGTCTTTGCAAGGTCTAAGAAGACCACCACATGCTTGAAGGGCTGAAAGAAGCCCAAGGACAAATGGTGCAGGAGCCCTCAGAAGAAGGGATGATAAGCTAGTGCATGGGGACATTTGAGGGCAGGTTGTGTCCCTTGCTCGGAAGGAAGATTTGAGCCCTGTTCTGGCAGGGTTTACTTTTGTAGAGCTCCTTCCCATGCAGCATTTAACATTTAAATATTACCAGCTGATCCTTAGGTACATGTTAGCTAAAGGGCACATTTCCATCTTTATGGGATAAAAGCAGAAAGGGCTGGGAGAGGTAGAGGAGCCTTGTGGGCAGCACATAGAGACAGAGGACAAGGGCAGATCAAAAGTGCCTTGAGGCCACACCAGGCCTTTGAGACCAAAGTCCTTGTCTGCTGTTACAGGCAGGTGTTTCAGAAGGGCTCAGAAAGACCCATGTAGTCAGACCAGCCTTTCACTTCACTGTCCCACACCCCCAGGGAAAGGGAGTTGGGATGAGTGTTGTGGGGAAATGGAAAGCAACTGTGAAAGCACACAAATAGAAAATCTTAGGGGATCAAGCAAGATCTGCCCTACCTCTCAGAGGGGTTGCCCTCCACCTTCACATTCCAACAGGGTCATCTAAGCCCTGATGGGAGTGATGGGGACTTGCACAGGTGAGAGGTTTCTTGCTGGTTCAGTGCACTGAGGACATTTCAGTGGAAGAGAAACCATTTCTTTCAGAAATGTGAGCAAAAAGAAAACCTTGGCTCTGTTCTGCATTCAATCCCAGTCCACACAGACTGCAAATGCTTGAGTTGTAATTAGTAATGTCACACCTCAACCCATGACACGCTTTTACACTTTTAGAGAAGTTATTTATTATTACTATTGTATTGGCATGACACTTATCACCTCAGTAATAAAGCCTCTCACTTACAGTAATGGATCTCGCCTCACAACCTGCCTGCAAGGAAAAGAAGAATTTAAAGATGGAAAATCAGGGCTCAGCAAGATGCAGAGATTAGGGCCAGACTGAGGAAGCCCATAGCAAGGCCCCCATGCAAAATGTAGACCCCCCTGGGAATAGGGACAGCCCATATTTACACTAATGAGTTCCCCTTGCATGCTCAGACTTAAATGTTTCTCAGTTGAATAGCCAAATGAGAAGTTTCAGCAGGTTATCTGCTGTGATATCTAGCCTGATTTTGGAAGCAGAAGATCATAGAATCATAGAATGCATTGGATTGGAAGTGATCTCCAGAGGTCATCTAGTCCAACCCTCCTATAGCAATCAGAGACATCTCTAACTATAACAGATTGTTCAGAGCCCCATCCAGCCTGTCCTTGAATGTCTCCAGGGATGGGGCCTCCACCATCTCTCTCTAGGCAACTTGTTCCAGGGATCCATCGCCCTCAGATGAAACAACATTATCCCAATGCCCATCCTAAATCTACCCTTTCCCAGCTTAAAACCATTCCCCCTTTTCCTGTTGTTCCATGCCCTTGCTAGCAGTTCTTCCCCAGCCTTCTTAAGGGCCCCTTTCAGGTACTGGAAGATTGCTATAAGGTACTCCTGGTGGACTATGCTGCCTGGTGGGGCTATACATGAATATTAACAACAGATGGAGGCACAGAGAGGCACACCAGGAGTCCCAGCCAGCTCCACAAACCTACCATATGGGCTTTCAGAGGAGGTCGGGCTCAACCAGCACAGGGGTGAAGTCCTGCCCAAAGCGAGACCACCAAAAAGCCTCATCCTGCATCACAGTGTGGGTGCTCTGCCTTCAGAACAACTGAAATCTAATCCTACAACTGTAATTGTGGAGTCTCCTTCCCTGGAGACATTCAAGACCCTCCTGGATCTGTTCTTCTGTGACTTGGTCTAGGTGATCCTGCTGTGGCAGGGGGATTGGACTGGATGATCTTTCAGGGTCCCTTCTGATCCCTAATGATTCTATGATTCTATGATAATACCTGCTGGAAAACACCTTACCACTGACATCCAACAGACAGCCCTCCAGTTCTGCTTTGCCAACCGTTAATTGCCAGCTGGAAACACACTTGGTGTCACCATGGTGAGGTCATACGTTTCTCCCCAGAGGACTGAAATGTGTGATGGAAAAGCTTTTTCTCCACCTTTCTTCCTTGTAATCATAGGGTCATAGAATCACAGAATGCCTTGAGTTGGTAGGGTGACTCCAAAGGTCATCTAGGCCAACCACCCCTTAGGAAGCAACTTCTGGCTGGCTCCCAGTACCTGTCATACCCTGGGCTGTAGTGGTGGGGCTGCTGAGGGTTGTTTCTTCTCCTTGCTGGTTTCCTTCTTCCCCCTGCCTGTCTCAAGACAGCAAGGAGGTGGTAAATCTACAGGGAGGCAGATGCCATCCAGTCCACAGCAGCCCTGAAATGAAGAGCACATCTGAGCTGTCATGTTTGCAGAGGCCAGATGGTCCTCACAGTCGAGGGAATTAAAGCAGAAAAAAGGAGACATCTTCCACCAAGGTAACAGGAGGCAGTGGAGAGGCACTTGAAATGGATGTATTTGTTGCCCATCTTTGTACAATGTCTGCAAAGAAATTAGCAAATTAATGAAGAAGTGCAAGGAGGAGGTGTGATTGCCTGGACGTAGCCTTCAAAGCAGGAGTTCTCCAACCAGGAGAAGATGTGATTGCCTGGATGTGGCCTTCAGAGCAGGAGTTCCCCCAAACAGGAGGAGGGGTGATTGCCTGCATGTGGCCTTCAAAGCAGGAGTTCTCCAACCAGGAGAAGATGTGATTGCCTGGATGTGGCCTTCAGAGCAGGAGTTGCCCAACCAGCAGGTTGCCAAAAGGCAGGGAAGGAGGGGGAAGAAAAAGAACAATGACACAAGAGACTGATGTTTTTTTCCTCCTTATTCCCTACTTCTCTCTCTCGACAAAGCAGGGCTCTGGTCAACGCGGAGTGTCTGTCGGAGCCCGAGTGAAATTTCCTGTATCCTTACATTTTAAAGGGACTGTTTGCTGCATAAATGAGCAGGACTCCAGTACCTGTGCAAATGCCAAAAGCAATTTGTTGCTGAGCAGTGGGATTGAAAGATTTATTTAGATTTCTGTCAGAATAGGAATGAATTCGGGGACTGTGTTTGCTGGGGGTTGGTTGCTCCTCTACATGTACTGCAACCCACAATACAGCAAAAGGGAAGGGAAGGGAAGGGAAGGGAAAAAGAAGGANGAAAAGGGAAGGGAAGGGAAGGGAAGGGAAGGGAAGGGAGAAAACAACATTTATTCTTCCATTAATACCTTTATCTGCCTCTGCACTATAGGTTATATTAATGTCCTCAGTCTAAAATTTCCAAAGCATCAGAAATATTAATATTTACCAGAAATATTAATAAAAATGAAAAAATATTAAGCAATGGCTGAGGAATCATTTATACAGAGCATGGTGAATGTACGCTCTGGCAGTGCTCATTGTTTTAAGGCACTTGTAACGGGGTGTGATGTTCCTAGATGAGAACACATCATTTGTTTTGTGTCACCTTCGGATCTGAAGCAAAAAGCTCTGCATTAACATTTGGCAAGAATTACTAGTGAGTCACACTGGAGGGTGGCCATTACCCTGCGTCCCTGGAAGCACAGATTCAAGTCTTCTTGAATTTAGCTGCCCTGAGATATAGCCATGGAGGGGGGGATGCTGTCAGAGAAGGGTGCTGGGGAGGGTGAGACTTCAGAGATTTGTGAGCTCAGAAGGGATATCTAGGCTGACATTTGTATGTCACAGTTATTCTTAAGAATGTGTAACTAAGGGTCCTGGCAGGAAGGGCTGTGAAGTTTGGGTGAATAATTTTTAGACTGAAGGTTATTCACTGTTGAGTTGTTCGATTCTCCAGTGCTAATTACTTCTGCTCTGCATTAGATCATCTGAGTCACAGGGATTTCTTTGCATCCCAAAGTGGATAACCACAGGAGGAGAAGTGGTTGGTAGTAAATAGTGGAGACGATCCATGCTAAAAAGTATTAAATCTGTAGAACTTTCCACTGAATTTCCTCACATCAACACCTTTTCCCAATTAACAAATTACATGATCTACACAAGCACAACAACCAAAGTCGACGTATCTGCACAAGAAACTCTGCAAATCAAGTGTCTGTTTGCTCAGTGTATTAGTCCCCCTCACAGAAATAGCAAAATCAAAACATTTAGATGCTTAAACCATGCTGAGTCAGGACAGCGTTTTCATAAAAGCAAGGGGCTAAGCCTTGCCATAGCGGAGTCAACAGCACAGTGCCCTAAGGAAAACAGCCACTAGAGCAATGAACTGCAGTCTTCTTTAATCCCTGGTATCAGCTGTTGACAGATACACACAGAGATATTAGGAGATGATAAAAAATGTTAACAAAGCAACAGACACTTGGAGACTGCTCTGAAATCTCACTTTTCTCCAGTCACCAGAGGTGTCATCATTCCAAAGTACCACTAAACATATGGTTTTCTCTGCAAACTTGCTGGCAGGTCTAACCGAAAGTGTCATCAGACTATCAGGAAGTGACTAGTGGAAATGAAGATCCTGTCCTGCTCTTCTCTGTTGCTTCTCAGAGATGAAAAGAAAAGCCTCACTGGGATCTGGCCATCTCATATGTTCTTTGAACCCTTCATAGCCAAGATCTTTCTACCTGTAGCTTGTACTCTGAACATTTCTCTGGGAAAGATTTTTCTTAGCAAGAAATTAAAGGAGAATGGATGATGAAAAGCACATGTAGCAGCCTTTGCTTTAGCTCAAACCACTGGTCTTCAATAGCACAGTGCAGAGGTACTAGCCCACAGCCTTCTCCCAGTGTACAGGCTACAGCCCCAGCTCCCATCCAGGTTGATCACATGAATTTTTTTGTATCAGAGGGAAAACCTGCATGGTCATAGTTCAAGACTGACTGCAAGAAACTTTTGCACTGGTAAGGATGCTCTTAGAGACAAGTAGGGACTTGATACCTTTGGTAGAAGAAGATCTCTGTTTGCTTTGTGACAGCTGCAGCAGCATGCATTAGCACTGTGGTGTGTCCCACCACAACTGAGGTGGCTGACAAATGGAGCAGAAGCAGAAGGGGTGACTGCCCAGACCCTGAGTTTCTCCCCCCAGAGCCAGGAGTCAGTCTCCTCAACATAGCTGTTTCTCTCCAGCCAGTATGGAGAGCCTTTGATGAGACAGACAAGTGAATTCATGGTACTACTAGAGTGCCTTGTAGTAACATCACCCCACCATGTCCACAACAACATGGTGTCCTAGCTGCTTGGCCTGCAGCAGAGTGACCATGCACTCATCCACAGATGCCTTTAGGGATTCAGCCAGGATTCTCACCATGTAACAATAATTAAGTTTCCACTGGTATTTGAGTGATTTCAAGGACTGGTGGTTAATTACAAAGCCTTGGTTTAGATATTTTGTCTGTCTAGAGGACCTTCAAAAAACATTGTGTTTTAAAATGTGGGGTGATAAACAACTTCTTAGTGTTATGACCTGAGCCAAGGTTATTACTCCTGTGAAGGTCTGTTTAACCTCCAGGAGTAAAATCATTGACTTATTCCAGTTGGAAAAGCCCTTTAAGATCATCGAGTTCAAACATGAACCCAACTGCCCCAAGGCCACTGCTAAACCCCATTCCCTAAGCCCCACATCTACATGATTTTAAAATACATCCAGAGATGGTGATTCAACCCCCTCCACAGGCCTTCAATATGATCAATACGAAGGTTGATATGATCCTACCATGAGTACATATAGGAACAACTAATGGCTTTGAGATTTCTCTGGCCTCTGCTGCCCTCTCTGCTGGATACAAAGCATGTGGAGATGGTTCATATGTTAAGGCATAAGGACTAATGCTATCAAAAGACAAAGGACACAGAGCTGCTGGAGGTTGTCCAGAGTAGACCAATGAAGATGATGAAGGAAGTAGAACACCTCCCTTATGAGGAAAGGCTGAGGGAGCTGGGTCTCTTGGGCTTGGAGAAGAGGAGGCTGAGGGATGACCTCATGAATGACCATTAAGATGTGAGGGGTGGGTGTCAGGAGGATGGAGCCAGGCTCCTCTCAAGGTCATCTAGTGATAGGACAAGAGGCAATGGGTGCAAGCTACAACAGAGGAGGTTCCATATAAATGTCAGAAGAAACTTCTTCCCAGTGAGGGTAACGAAGCACTGGAACAGGCTGCCCAGGGGGATTGTGGAGTCTCCTTCTCTGGAGACGTTCAAGTCCTGCCTGGATGTGTTCCTGTGTGACTTGGTCCAGGTGATCCTGCTGTGGCAGGGAGGTTGGACTAGATGACCTTTCGAGGTCCCTTCCGATGCCCAATGTTTCTATGATTCTATATAGGTGTTTGAGAACAGTCAGTTCCTTAAGAAACCCAGATTCTGTGCTGAGAAAGAAGTATCTGATAATATTTCTGAGGAAGTAGTTCTGGTTTCAGCGAAGTTGGAAGACTATTTTCTGAGTTTAAGCATACCCTGAGATTCCTGGGAATTCCCAAGTAGAACCTTAAGGCAACCTCTCTGCCACATCTCAATCCTGCCCTAGGTGTCTTCACCCGATAAGTTACAACTCAAATCTGAAGACTGCAGGGCAAACCCTGGTGTCTCAGTGAAAACTGTTTAATACAGATCATGTACAGATCACTACTCAGGGAGTTCTCACCCTACAGTCATACATTTATTTGATGAATTTATTTATGAGGAATGCATGAGGCAACCAAAGATTTTTCACATCATTGATGTGTGCCTCAGCAGATCTCCGTAGGCAAATATTGAAGAGGGATAAAAAAAGTCCAGCATCTGTGTCTTTATGTTTTGCTCCCCGATTGAGGGACCTCAAAAGATCATCCAGTCCAATCCCCATGCCAAAGCAGGATCACCTAGACCAAGTTGCACAGGAACACAGCCAGGTGGGTCTTGAATGTCTCCAGAGAAGGAGACTTCACACCCCCCCTGGGCAGCCTGTTCCAATACTCCTCACTTGGAAGTTCCAACTTCCTCACTGTGAAGAAGTTTCTTCTGATAGTTATAAGGAACCTCCTCTGTTCCAGCTTGCATCCATTGCCCCTGGTTCTATCTCCAAATGACCTTAGCCCTAAGATGAAATACAGCAGTACAAAGCAAACTACCCCTCCTTGATGTCAGACAGAACCCCTTTCTGTATCTCCACTTTCTGAGGCTGTCACACACAAGCAGGGCAATGCTGCTAATGACTTCAAATAAGGACAGAGTCTGCAATGCTCCTGTAGCAGTAATGCAGTTAGGGGGTTGTAGACTGCACAGCTACTCCAAGCTCCTCACAGCAGCTTACTACATGGTTATCCAGAGAAACACTGGCTTTGGGCTGGAAGGGACTGTTGTGCTGACAGAGCAGCACAGCTCCCTCAGGGGCCTCACTGACTGCAGCACTGGGAACTGCCTTGAAACTCATTGTGGAGCCGAGCACATACTGGACTGAGGTCAGCAAGGTTAATTTGGCTTAGAACTAAAGCTGTAGCAACCTCTTACTCCTGACATCCCATTCCTTGGCTTTTCCTCCACCGGTCAGCTGCAGCGCCTGGTTAACCCTTTGCAGACCTGTACTTGAGCAGCAGTCGAGCTGCAGCCCTGCATCACTGAGCAGGGAGCAAATGATCTGCGGCCCTTGTTGGCACTCATGCTGGGCCACCGTGACTACATAATCCTGGCACCATGACTATGACTCTGTGCTAGGAAAATGCGAGGTCCCAAACAGCTGGAATCAGGATGGGATGACTCGGCAAAACAAGCAGAGCTCTGCCCAAGCTCCTGCCTGGATACGTGTCTCTGCTTCTCCACCTTCTCAAGCAGGTTCACATGGAAAGCGATTCGGGAAGCAGATTGAATCCGCTGGTTGCTGCAGCCCTCTGGTGGCCAACGGGACCCAAGCGCGCTCCTGGCACAGCACAGACGGGATTTGGGTGAGGGAGGACAAAGTGTTTTTAAGAGCACAACAAATAGTCATTAAATACATATTCACCCAAGAATAAATATATCGACAGACAGAAGGGACACGTAGGACATGGTTTGTGCCAGGTGAGTCTTTGTTAAATGACTCGCTTCTCAAGAATCAAAAGGAGAAGCGCCGCTGAAGCCTTTAAGCAGAGGGGTTTTTAATGGGGTGCCTCGTTTCATCTCCCCAGGCTGTCACTAAACTGTCTGCTTTGAAGTGCTCCTTTTCTTTTCAGCATCTGCACATTGATTTACGATGCTGTGGGTAAATTTTGTTCTTATGGGATTTGCTGCATATCTGCTTACTGGAAACAGGTCTGTCCGCTCAGGAAATTCCAAGGAGTGGTGAAAACATCTGGGGGGGGGGGAAGCTAGGAGAAACTGGAGTGTTCCAAATTCCCACAAAGACTAACAGATAGGTGGTTCTTTGGCATCTGCAAAGTTATCTTGGATTTTGTTATAGTCTGTCTTCTTTTTTAATCTATCAGAGAAAGACAGAGACCTCACAACCATGTACAAATGAACCACGAGATTTAGTCATGGAAGCAGAACACTGATGGGAGCAGTTCTGAGAGCCTGGCCAGCATTATGCCAACTACACACTCCCTGCTCAGAGTAGTCAGCAAGCAAAGCAAAGGAGCTACCTGGAGAATAAATGTAAAATGGATCAAAAGGAAAGGTACAAGGCGCTTTGGAGAAGATTGTCCTTTTCTGAGTGATGTTTCTCAGACTGACAGCAGTGGTACTTACAGACCAGGGTGCCACACTCCTGCCAGAGAGACGGTGACACTCTATAGTTATCCCATTGCTTTTCTGTTTTGTTTTTTTACTTACAGTGGTTTCAGAAGAAACAGCTATGGGAGAAATGGCTGTATTTCAAAAAAATATGAAGTAAAACAAACAGAAGTGAAAAAAAAACCCCTAAGCCATAAACCCAACGCACACACTGAAGCTGTGACATCTGTGTGAGCTGCTGATCCTGTTTCTGCCTGGAACCTTTAGAAGAAACTGCATATGAGCAAATAGATGGGGTGTGCTGTGTTTAGCAGGATCAATGGGACTCTGGATATCAATGTCATCTAATACTTTGCAAGCCAGTGGGCCAGCTCATGTGTTTATGTTGCTGGAACAATCCTTTTTGATCAATACCAGGCATTGGAAAGGCAGTGGTAGCTGGTCTTTTCAGCTGGAAACAGTCATGTTCTTTCCAGTTTAAGCACACCAGTATCAGCGGTGGGCTCTGTACCTGCAGGTACTTTCCTTCAGAGCTGGTGCTTCCTGTCCTGAGACCTATATGCAACAAGGCTGGTGGGACTTCAAGCTCTTTCTCCCCATGAGTCCTGCCCAAGATCCGAACAGAACCATGGCCCTAAATGCAGCATCAAACCCACTTAGTGTGCTCCTCTCCAGCTGGCTACCCCTCTAAGCAAATCAGGACCCCGTGGGAACACTCTTAACTTACCTATATCAACAGCTTATTCCCACACATTATACTGAATGATGTAGGTGCTGTGCTGCATCGATGCTGCTTTGAGCGAGCCCAGATGCCTCCCATGACTGCAGCACCAGGACAAGCAGCAGCTCCCATCCAGCTCATCCATGGCCTCAGGCTCATCTTTCCCACTTACAAGAAACCCTTAATGCTTCCATAAAGCAGTCTTTTCTATTTATATCGTTTTTAACTAAATAACCGCTTCAGTCCTCATTTTCTTGTACAGAACAAGATGTGACCTTTGTGATTTAAAATTGCTTTTATTCTATATGGAGAAAAAAAAGCAGTAAGAAAGTAACAAAATTAATATCTGCTTGAAAGAGCCAAAGGCAAGTGTCATCCTGGGATCCGAAACCTCGTCCCAATGAAAAGCCTGATGGATTTTTAAAGGATGTCTATATTGCGAGACACTGAGACACCAGGGCAGTAAATAGCTACGCTGACAAAAACATGTGAAATAACCTAGTGCAGAGCAGCTTACAGCTCAGTTCAGGGTGCAGTGAGGGACATTACTTGGGTGCAAAGCAGTGGGGACTCCTTGCTGGTTTGTCCTGGTGCAAATGGAGGCAGTGGGTCTGTGTGCAGCCAACATAGAGGCTGCAAAGCAGCTGCTGGCCATACAGACACAGCTTGCAGTGTGTAAACACGCTGGTGTATGGAGAAGTGGAAATCTCAGTGTCAAAAGCACAGACATTACTCACACACTGTTAAAAAAAAAGCCAAGGTAGGCTTTTAGTGAGATGGAGCTCTTTACTTCTGCAAGATGTCCTCCTATGGCTGGACTAAATAGCCAGGGTGAAAACTTGTCCCTGGTGACCTCAGGAGGACAAAGAGCTCCTCCCCAGTCTATAGTGTCTGCTGACCCTGGTTGGGAATGGGCGGCTACAGCTGAGCCCCACTTTCTTGTCTTCTTGCCTTCAAGTTGCCCTCTTGGTACTCCCTGCTCTTCTGCAAGTGCATCACCCCGGTCCCACCCTAACTCATCTTCTGCAGTTGGTCCAGACTCTAGGATTCAACCACAAACATACTCAGGTTGTTGCAAAAGATGATCCTCCCATCCTTTTGGCTGCTGCACTCAGGCTGGCACAGAGCCTCCTGCAGCTGCCGCCTCAGCCCTGGTGGGGCCGTGCCCAGGAAGTCTTTTGTCCCAGTCAGGAAATCCATCATGAGGCCTCCAACTGGGTCCCCCTCGATGAAGCACTCGGTGATGTCCCAGCCTGAGGGGAACTCATAAACGCAGTAGACAAACCCCAGTCTCTTCAAAACATCCGCGATGCCATTGGAGGTGATGTAGTGGCCACGGTCAGTGGAAGGCAGGCAGTGTCTGTACTTCTTCCATAAGTTGGCCCATCCACTACTGTCTGACAGAAGAGGAGGGAAGGTTACTTTTGCAAAGCCAGGAAGGCCCAACAGAAGCTAATACAACTCTTAGATGGCTTTGAATTGTTCCCTCGTTTCTGACCCTAACAGGAGCGGCAGAAGAGTTCATCCCGTACTTGAGTCTGTTTATAAATGTCTCTACCTGGAGAGGGGTAAAGCTGTAATGCCTCTCAGCCCTCCTAAACAAACCTCTCCCATTTAAAGGTGACTCCTAAGAGATGACTCTGGTATTGGATTTGCCCAGAGGAGGAGGAGACAGAGGTACCAACACACCAAGCTTGCACATCCATGCTGCTTATTAAGTTCCCATTTGCTGCAGTAGTGCAGATGGTTTTAGACAATGAACCTCAATCTTTTGTGCAAAATAAGCCAGTCCAGCTAGCAAGGGAAAAAGCCTACTGGCAACATGAGAAGGAGGTTTAATGGCAAACACGGAGCAGGGTGCTTCATCCACTACTGGAGGTAAACAAATAGCAGACTAGAAATAACACTCCCTATTTTTGCCTCTTTACGGGCCTCCTTTTGCCTGTGCTGCTGTAAAGTCTGCAGCTTTTGTCAGCACCCATTGTCCTGTTGGGGTCTGGATCATCACTGTCAGGAGGGAAGACACCCTGCTGAAGATGAGTCCAACCAGAGCTCCATTTGTGTTTTTTGCAGTGTTGAGTTCACCACGAAGAAGTATTAACCCTCAGTCATGGACAGCCACAGTGCTTAAAGATGCATTTTAGTGATGAACTTGGTAGAGTAGGGTTTAACTTAATGATCTCAAGGGGCTTTTCCAATCTGAATGATTCTATGGTTCTCTCTAGCCAGTAAGTTCACAGCAGGATGTCTTTGGTGGATGGAGCAATACATTTACTTCATAAGCAGGGAGGCAAGAGCACAAAGACTATACCTAAGTGGTCTCAGTGAAGGCCAAGAGGGTAATCCCAAGGCTGCTCCCAGTGAAACAGAGCATGTGTTTTATTTCATCACTATGAAATAAGCCCTACTGAAATCCCAAGACAAGTATTTGTGGCTCACAAACTTCAAAGGTCTTCAAAACACAAGCAATGAGGAAAAGAATAAAAGGACCCTCTTACCTGACAAAATGATGATCAGGAGTTTACCATGATGGTCGAGGCAGCTGTGGAAAAACCTGATAGTGTTGGGAATATCCTCCACACGGTACAGCATCTGGAGGTGACAGAGTCACAGACCATGGTTAACCCTCCTTCTCAGTACAATGGCCCTGCAAAGGCTTAAACCATTCTCTATGGACTTGATACAAATTACTTCTTAGCTGCCTCTTAACTCTGTCCTGACTCTGCGTACACATTCAGGGATGCCCCACAGGATTGAGCATTACCAGCTCTCCAATGGCACCAATAGCCTAAGGTCAGACCCCGAGACCCTTGTCCCCATTCACCAGCCCATTGTTCACCCTTAAGCCTCAAGCTGTGGGGTAGATGTGTGAAGAGGAGTCCCCTGGTTTCTATGGATGGTCCCTACACCAGCAGCGTTTGTTGGCTTTGCCTGGGCTGTGGGCAGGCTGGACCTCTTCCAGATACTGAGGAATTTGCACTGGGACAAAGCAGGGCTCATCTCAAAGCCTGCCCTCAGGACTTGCAACTTAGTCATTGATCCAACTATCAAACCCATGAAACCCTTTCTGGTTGGGAAATCGTCTCTTATGAAATCTCAGCAAACTGAAGCAAAAGTCACTAAAGCAAGAGATTAACAGATTTCTTACAAAATATGTTTGCACATACATCATCAGTGTCATCACAATCAAGAGACACAGCAGTGTCATTCCTGATCCCTAAGCTGACAGCAACACTGGTGTACCAGCCTTTCCCTGCAGTGCCATCCTAACTGCTCTGATAAGGCAAACATTCAAGGGTTTTTTGCAGCCACAAAGCATAACTATTGGTGTGGTGGCCACCATACACAGTAAGACCAGTACAAACCAGAGGCCAAAACCAGAGGGGATAGGGAATAAGG
The DNA here is from genome assembly GCA_013397515.1 of Upupa epops. Taxonomy (NCBI): domain Eukaryota; kingdom Metazoa; phylum Chordata; class Aves; order Bucerotiformes; family Upupidae; genus Upupa; species Upupa epops. The sequence continues at coordinate 254,123 of VZRI01000035.1, read as the reverse complement.
TTTGGTAACTGTAGAGCTGCTGCAGAAGTTATTGCTCATGGGAAAACTGACCTCAGCTCTGGTCCCCTTAACTTTGTGCAAATGGGATACTCCATTACCTGGATCATGTGGATGAAGTCGAATTTCTTATGGGTGCCCTTCTCCTTCACTTGTTGTTCGTATTCTGAGGAAGTGAGCTGGTGCCAAATAAAAGAGACGTTCTGTAGGTCTGCAGCTTGGTTCACCAACTCTGTTTTAAAAACGTAAAACAACATTAATGCAATGAAAAAGCAGAAAAACCCAATGTCCACATGGATGGTCCTCAGGCAGGCAGCTATCACCTTACCCTTGTAAGCTGCCACGTGCTGAGGGTTGGGCTCTACAATTTCGTTGTCAATAAGGACCCCTGGGTGTGCAGCCTGCAGCATCCTGATCATTTTCAAGTCCTGCTCACCTATTCAATAGACACAAATGAATTACTTTTGTAAGTGCATTGATGTGGAGAAAGGATGCTGTCTCAATCACTGGGAAATCCCCAAACAGCAGTGAGGAGCTTCCTGCATGGCAGTTTGCATGGTGGCACTTAACCAGTCTTAGCATGGCATTTTACTGCCCCAGGTGACATACTTTTACAGGCATTCCCAGGGGTATTTTACTGCCCCAGGTGACATACTTTTACAGGCATTCCCAGGCCAAGGGACACACAGGTCAAAATGATCAAAGATTAATGTTTATAAAACCAAAACAAAACATGGGGCATTAGCGTTCCACAAAACCCCAAAGTTTGAATGGGGACTAGAGGGAGTTGGCATCACTGTGCAGCCTCTGCATGGCCCAGTATGGTCCAGGCTTTGGCACTGCCCCATGGGGGTGATGCTGATGGGGTGACACGTTTTGCAGTCCCATCTCTTCGAGGAACAGCAAGGTTCTGACTGGCAAGAGGAAAGACCCATCAGTGTGCTTGGGCCTTCCCTTTTGGGCAGCAGCCATGTGGTCTCAGCTCTACTAACTAGTTGTTAATTTGGAGACTGAAGTAGAGTCATAGATTTGTGCATAGGTGCCCCACAAATTTAGACATTGGTGCTCCTCTGCTGCCATCTAGGTTCTGGAAAAGCAAGCCACAATGCATCCTTCTGCTCTGGGAGGTTCCCAGCTTCCCGTGGCATTGATGTTTCTTTCAGAAAGGCTGCAATAGACCATGTGTATAAAGTCCTCCTGGAACTACAGAAATAAACAGCAGAGGAGACCACTTTGGGCCTAAATATAATCCTGCCCTCACAAATGTCACACACAGAGGGCTTGATACAAGATACCGCACCGTCCCTAGCCGTTCAGCTGAGGTACCAGCTACGAGAAAAGTCATCATCTGTGGCAGGTGTTGCAGCAAATAGAATTCAAGGAGGGAAGTATCAGTCATGCCAGCATCATAGTGACATCCAAGGCAGGACGAGTCTTTTGAAATTGGATAAAAAGTATGTAAGACCCCAGAGGAATGCTGTGGCAGCAATGCCAGGGCTGCCCAAAGGCTTATGGCCAAAGGCTGCAGCTGCATCCATTGAAGGTGCACGACTGAATCCATACTGCTGACAGGAAGAAGATTCCTACAGCAAGCAGCTGATGAATCCCTTTAGACAGCCCTAAATGCCAGTTAGAAAGTGCCTTGGGTAGGAAGCACCAGCAGTCAGAGGTGCTGATGTGGGCAGGCAGGAGGGCAGAGCATTGCTACCCCATGTCCTGGGACCACTGATGGTGGGAAGTAAAGAGTAGATCAACAGCAAGTGGGTATCTCAATAGCTGTTTGGGTGGGGTTTCATGGTCCATCTCTGTAAACCCCAATCCAGTCTCTGTAAGAGCAGGTTATGATTTCCTAACTGCAAACACCTGTGGTAAAATGCAGTGCATCAGAGCAGGGATTTCTCTGCTCCAGCCTTCCCTGCCCTTTAGCACTACCCACAGCAAGAAACTCCAGAAATGAGGGTGAAACCCCTCTGCAAACCACCAACATTAACTGGGAGGCTACAGCCAAGACAATTAAACCAGCCACAGGAAAAAGGCTGAATGAGAATGTGTGATTTGGACTAGCAGCAGTCTGAGGATGTGGAGTCACTCACTAATCCCCCAAAATATTTCCATCAACTAATTATGGGGGCTCTGTGAAACCAGAGACCAAGCCTGGAAAGGTCAGGGATCAGATGTAACCTTTCACTCCGAGATGTCCTACCCAGTTCCGCTCTTGTAGCCACGGGCAAACTGGGGGTTGTGAGTCTGCACCTCTGCCCTATTATCCTTGAGGGGCAGTTGCCCAGGAGACCCAGGAACATTTAGAGTTTTTACTTTTTTCATTAGTGCCTCTTCTGAAGAGGGAAGGAAAAAGGGAAGATGGTGCAAAAAGTTCCTTTGTCCCTTGTGTTTGCTTGGAGTCAGAGCCTCAGCTTTCTATTCCTTAATGAAAACAGAGTCTAATTGGGAACTAACTTATTTCTTCCTTCCTGCTTGCTCATGTGCTCTCCAACATCTCTACTGGGAAAAACAATTCAGCGCAGTTTTTCTTTTACTTGGGAAAACAAGAAGAAATAAAGTGAGAAAAATCCTTTCCTTTGGAAGTATTTAATGCTTAAAATTCAACTGGAAATATTTTTAAAAGCAAAAGTCAACTCAGACAAATGAAACTGCCAATTCTCTGCTTTTTATTTCCTCCCAGCTCCCCCAGGAGCACAGTAGGGTGGGTTTTTTATCTTGTTTTCTTTTGGGTTTTTTTTTGAAGCACAAATGCATTGAGAACAGCTTTAAAGCTATTTTTTGTGGAAATACCATTTGCAGCTAAACCCTACTTATAGCTGAATAAAAACAGGGAGGTAACAAACACTCTGGAAAAAGCTGATTCAGCCCCATGCTAATTGCTGTGGCCGGTTGGTTTGGCACAGCCTGGATCCCGAAAAACAAATCAAAAAGAGAGATCTCCTCAGGTGGGATAATCTAAGAGAGGACTTTGTGTGGAATGAACCTCTCGGCTGTCTCTAATTCCCTCCAACAAGGTTTGAAAGTGTTCTCATGCCTGACCTGGAGCAGAAATCCTTGCTTTGAAACATAAAGTCAGGTGAGAATCATCAAGAGGCACAGACAAAGCTAAATCCTCACACTCATTTCACTTCTTTGAAAGCATTGATCAGCAGCATTTCCAAAGGGAGATGGGGAAGGAATGGAAACGGCATTGCTCTCGCCACAGTTCCACACCTCATTCTGCTGTTTTCTGCTTCTATGAGAAACACCACTGTTTACACCCAGCTGGTTATCCTTATTATGCAAAATTTGGATACAGGACAAGGGGTCACAGTCTTAAGCTCCATTGGGGGAGATTTAGACTTGACATTAGGAAAGTCTAAATCTCTTTCTTTTCACTGAAAGAGTGATCAGATTTTGGAACGGGCTGCCCACGGAAGTGGTCAGGTCACCGTCCCTGGAGGTGTCACACCCTGGAGGTGTCCCTGGATGAAGTGCTGAGTGGCATGATCTAGATACCAAATGTTAGGTTTACTTGGTTTAGTTGGATTTAGGTTGGACTGGATGATCTTTAAGGTCTTTTCCAGCCTCATCATTACTGTGATACTGTGAAAATTGCAGCATCACTTTCTGCCATCCAGAGGGTCCCCTCACCTCCCAGCATCAGCTGGTTCCTTACCTGTGCCGCTTCCAACCCCCAGAACGTTTATAGTGGATTTTCCATTGCCGAGACTGAAATCATAAGCACACGTTACTTAACCACAGTATTTCACATCACTTCCCTTCTTGTATTGACTCTAACAAATCAGCCCAGACATTTTTTGTCACGAGTCAGGACAGAAACTTGAGCACCTGTTTGAAGCCCAGCTATAACCCGCTGCATGGTGGCAGCCAGCCCCATGTTAGCAAGCTCATATTTCAAAGTACAGTAGACATGATGGACATGGCAATGACAGACATCAGATATAGTGTTTCTCATCCCGATAATTTTTTCCTGGCACTGAGCAAAAAAGGCCTTGGGGAACCCCAGGGTGAAGGCTTCCCTCTGCAGGCAGCAGGGCTGTGCCTGGCTGGGGTGCAGGGATAAGGTGAACTGGGGCAAACCCTCTGCACCCTCAGGAACCAACATTGTTTTTCCAATATTGGACATAAATATCCAGACAAAATACAACAAGCTATGCAGGTGACTGGAAATCCTCTCTTTCCAACAATCTTGGTTTGGAGTTGGCAGGGAAAGGCCAGAATCTTCAATAATTTTTACTTAGAAAAATTAATTTTGCAAAGGCTCTAAAAAAATCAAAAACCCAGTCATGGTTCCTAATAGAATCGTTCAAACTAGCCTGGCTTGAGGATGAGGAGCCTGGGCTCAAGGCACCTCAGTGCTCTGCCGTGTTTTATGGCTTCTATGCTATTCCTGAGCATGGGCTGTGCAGGGGGATTGCGTTTCCAACACACAGTCTCAGGAGAAAGAAACCTCAGTAATGAGTCAATAGGTGAGGAGTGAGTAGTAAATACTGGAGGGTGTGATTTAGCCATGGACAGCCTCATCGAATGAGGAGTAAGACCCTTTGACAGTATTCTGCATCATTTAAAAGTCACATTCTTTAATTTAAATGTCACCATACAGATAGGTTTTGATTATGTATGTTCAAAATAAACAGGACAATAATCTCTGATTTGGAGAATAAAAATTTCCTGGCCAGATTTTTTTTCTCAGTGGATAATAGAGTCCTGATAGCATCCAAAAATGAACCAAATTTGAAAGTTAATATTAGTAGAGCAATGAGACTGGTGAAGGGACTAGATGGAAAGGCTTATGAAAAGAGGCTGAGGAGGCTGGGGTTGTTTAGCCTGGAGAAGAGGAGGAACTTATTGCCCTCTGTAACTACCTGAAGAGAAGCTGTAGATAGGTGGGGGATGAGGTCTTATCCCAGGCAACTAGTGATAGGACAAGAGCGTGGGGCCTGAAGCTGCGCTGGCAGGGGGAGGATGTCTTAGGTTGGATGTTAGGAAGCCCTTCCTCATGGAAAGGGTGATCAAACACTGGAATGGGCTGCCCAGGGAAGTAGTGCAATCCCCACCCATGGAGGTGTTTAAGACTGGATGTAGCTCTTAATGCTATGGTCCAGCTGATTGTGGTGATGCCAGGTCACAGGCTGGGCTTGATGATCTCAGAGATCTTTTCCAGCCTCAATAATTCTGTGATTCTGTGACTTCAATGTGATTTGGATCTAGGCTGTTCTAAAACTATCTGCTGTCATCCAGGCTTAATATCTTACATCAATACTTCACAAAACTGATTATCACTTGATGCTTAAGCAATGTAAATCGACTTATGATAGAAATAAGAAGGTCTTAGGGGATTGAGAAAACCAGGAATTACTCACTAGAAGAGAATTAGAGATGTGTTTCTGTTTGGACTGATGCATGACAAAGTCCCAAAAGCAGGGAGAGAGCACAAGAGAGCTTTCTTTTGAAAAATAAATAACAAATGACAGAAAAAAAAAACCCCAACCCATTTTAATCCTGGGAAAATCAGCTAATGAAAAAAGATGAACATGAAAATGAGGTCTTGATTCTTTCCTTTCCATAAGCTGTGAGGCAGCAGAGTGTACTAATTAAAATAGCACATATTCTGAAATCATTAGACAGAACATCCTAAAGACTGCTAATAGGGGACTTACAACTAGAAAGCATTAGAAGGTCATTCTTGCCCCAGAAAATCCTTAAATGTGTTTACTGGCCCTTGTGTGCCCACTGCGCTACCAGCATAACAGATGGCTTTCCCACCTCAGTGGACGTGATCCTTACCCAGCCATGATGTTGGGCATTTCCTCCTTGTTGAACTCATCCATGCACTGGTGCTCGGTTGAATGATCCAAAAATGACTTAAAGGCCTCTACGTACTCCTCAGCTGTGAGACTTCTCATGGAAGGGATCACAAACAGCTCTTGAGAAACAAATATGAATTTCATGTTAGTGTTTTCAAGTCAAGTGGAGGATCAAAGGTTTTATCATGTGGAAGAAACCCAGCCCAAGAGAAGCCAGAGATTTGAGAACAGGGTACAGGGATGTGTGGCCCAGGAGTCACCCATGCAGGTGGGCTCAAGTGAACATTTTCCAACACTCAGAGTTTGCAAATTATTCCTACATGCCCTTTGACATCAGTGTATTTGATAAGTGCTTCGTTACTCTACATCAGCCTGAGGAAAATGCCTCCCACATGCTTAACCAGATATGGGGTACTCTGTCTGTAGAAAGGGAGGTAACTGCTCTTCCAAAAGATTCAAGGTGAAGAGAATTGCACAGCAGGTCCAAACTTGGAGGAACTGTTGCTCCTCCACATGCTGGGTGGTGTAAGGGAACTCCAGCTGTTGGCATACGTGCTGTGAGAGATGATGCAACACAAAAGTGCCACCTGCAGCTGAAGCAAAAATAGTCAACTCCATGCATCTTATTTCCAGCTCTTGCACTGCCAGGGAGGTGGATTCCCTGCTGGGAACTGCAGCTCCTGGCCAGGAAGGCAACTGATACCATTTCATATGAATGGGCTCACGCTCTGATGTCGGTGGATGAGACCAAAATTTTTATCGTGAACCAGCACTCAGGATTGCAAGTAATTATTGCAAAAACTTGTTCTCCTGCTGTCTCATCCTACCAACAGTGTCGCTACCAGAGCATGAGCTCTGGCCAACTGCTGGTGTCCGAGATGCAACAACAAGGCTAGAACTTGAGGCTCAGGAGAAGATGCCATGCAGCTGCGTGCTGGCTCTGGGCAGTTATGTTAGGCAGAGATGCAGAAGGCTGAAGTAGCAAGGCAGCTGTAGTGCCAGCCTCATGGTGTGAGATCAGAATTGGAAAGGGAGGGTTCAATTGGGAAAAAACTCGTACACAAACTCAGGATGAAGGACAGAGGTCAGCAGAACATCCTTATCACTCTTGCCTTTTGAGGAGTCTGTGTATTTATCATCTGTTTTGAGCAAGAAAACAATGTAGGTCTTGTACAGGACCGTGTAATTCTCAACTGAATGCCTGTGCTGTTTCCAAAACCTCACACCAGCAGCTGTTTTTCTGGTAGTAGGTGGGTAGGTAGGTATGGAGAACCTATGTCCAGCCCTATTGAAGTTGAAAGTAACAACATCTATCCTCAAGACTTTGAACTGCACCCTATCACTAACCTGAAATCACCAGAATTCAGTTTAGCATCTTGTTTATTTACTGAACAATCTCTAAATCCAAAAGAAGTAAAGAATGCTTGTAGCAGCAGCAATCTGAGTGAACATTTTACTTTCCTCTCCTTTTTTATTTTTACTCTTTTTCTCCCCCTTCCCAAGTACCTGAATTATCATGTGGAGCTGTCAGAATCTCTGTTTCAAAGTTCATGCTGGGGAACCTAGTCCTGTAAGGAAAGGACAGCACTTTGGTCACTTGGAGAACTTTTACACTTTCTTTGAAGCTGCATTGAAACACAAAATAAAAGGAAGATGCTCCAGGACAAACTTTCCTCATCTGATAATCAATGAATCCTATTTGTTCTCTTTAAATAGATCAAAGAAAGTTAAAAGTTCTTGGTTAGCCTGTCACCTGTAACTATCAGCCGCAGACTGGCCACCTGCAGCAGTGCTGGTCTGAGGTGTGCTACGGAGGCTTTTCTTCTCTCTGAAGAATCAATCAATACATTGAGAGGCACTAGACTAACTGATACCATGCACTGTGAAACCTGAAATCATGAGTAGAGCGAGAGACATAGCAGTGAAATTAGGAAAAGGCTGTAGCGAGCTTCCGCATCTGAAGAGCTAAAAGATGACCCAGTACTTGAGGGACTTTTTGCTTTGATTTTTCTTTTGCTAACCTCATGCTTTCCTGGCTGCAAATAACACAGTGGGCAACTTGCGGAAGGAAGGTCTGGGCCTCAAAGGGCAAAAGCCAAAGAGGTCATTTTCATCAACGTTTTGATTCAGTCACATGTTTTCATTCTTAGTTTAGCACTGGAGTCACAGCTTCACTTTCATTTGGCCATGTGCCTCATCTATAAACCAGAGATGAGGTGCCGCTGGCCAAAGGAAGAGATGAAATTAAACTGGAGAAAGGACCTCGTTTCTGCAAAAACAGTGCAAAATCAGGGTGAGACGACTGTGCAGGAGGAATAGTCATCTGCTGGGTAACATTTCTATATCCAAATGCCCAGTAAGACTTAGGGGTGAGATTCCTCTGTTATTGGGTTGCTTCTCTCCAAGATTTGCTGTGAGAGAACACTTGAAGATAAGCAACACTTGAAGATAAGCAGCCAGCAATCCCTGAGTCCCCTCAGCCATGGAAATCACTCCTACGTGAATAAGAAACAAGCCCTGAGGTGGAAGAGAAAGAAAGAAATCTTGCAGTGGGACTTGGAGACACAAATGTGTCGTGACTGGGCTAGCAGGTGGCAGGGAAGTAGCCACGTGTGCAAATAACACACTGCTCTGGGTGATGAAGACAGCAGAACACTAAGATGTTATAGAAGTCTTGGGCACACTGGAGCACTGGGAGGGTCCTATAAGACCAGCTGATTTTCTCTGAGTTCACTCACAGAGTCACATATCTGGCTCCCATGAAATGCTTCAAGGGTCTCAGTTCTATCACCTTGACCTTACCCACCCCCAGAAAAGACCTAACAGAAGTTCAGCAATAACAAGCCTGAACTCAGCCCACCTCCATAAGCTCCAGCTTGGCTGCAGCCCAGTGCCTCTAATTTCCACTCAACCCTCTGACCTCTTCCATCTCTGCCTGTCAGAACAGGATTATTTTGTCCTCTTGGCTGTCTGAACCAAGCAACATGGTTTTCAGAATAAATCTCCACTAAAAGGCAGAGGGGTAGCACGGCTTCCCCTACACAGAGAGGAACATCTCTGTTAACTCCATTTCTGACCGGTCAAACGTTTCCAGCAATCCCAGGATCACTGCCAGACGACCTGGACAGACTGCAGCACAAGCATCCACCAGGACAGATGATGCCAAAATAACTCTTCCAACAAAACTTTTGCCATTTCTCCCCAGGCAGTGTTTCTAAGACTGATTAACACTTGTTGCTGGGAAGGTGAAATAGGCGTAAATATTGTTAGGAACAACTGGGCTTCCTCTAAAATCTGCTTACAATCTAGCCCAGATCTGAATATTGAGTGTAGTGCTTTGGGCTAGTGCTGTCCATCCCAGGATCCCGATTCCCAAAAGCAGCACCAAATCAGTGACTGCCAGGAAGAGGGATGCTTGTAGTTCTGCCACAGATCCTGGCAGGTCTTGCTGTTAGTAAAGTTAAACCACTCCCTCTCTGTGAACTGAGCGTGCTGCATGACATGCTGCAGGTGCATGGCACAGGGGGGTCTCAGCGTCACTTGAAGTGATCCAGCACCCCTATGTTGAAAACAGCCATTCAACTCAAGACATATCTAGCAGCACACAGTGCAAGAACTTCTTCACAACTCATAAGTCATCACAACCTAGGCTGCTAAGAAGACTGCTCAGTAAGGCTGCCTTCCTCCCCATCCCTGCCAGGACATGGGCACATCTGCTGCTACTCCCACCTTGTACATATCCACCTGTGGGACCACAGAGGGAAACACATACCCACCCTCCCTTGCAGAACCCACCTACCTCTTCATCTCTGGGGCTCGCTCCATGGTGGGGTGGCTGCCGTGCTGGGACACAGCAGCTGGGACAGGTCCTGTTGGTTAGTGAGGTGCCCAACTCCTATGTTAGCATGTCCACCTGCTGCCCCACTCAGCACTGGCCACCCAATCCACCGTGATGCCGGTAGTGACTTGGTGTGTGGCCACAGTGACCCAGTGTGTGGCCACAGCCCTGCAGGCACCTGTCAGGGCTGGCAATGTCACTGGGGTGAGAAGGGGAAACCTGAGCCCCACAGGGCAGGAACAAGGCAGCGGGATGGGCGATGTCCAAGGGCTGGCGTCTGCAGGGCTGTCCTCATTGCATGGGAGCTGGTCTGTGTCCAAGGGGAGAAAAAAAAGTAAAAGGGGCTGGTTGAGACTTCCAAACCTTTAAACCCAAGTGGAAGTGGCGGAGCGGTGTCAGCTGGCATCAGGCAGAGCAGGAAGCCACTTCCATCAGTGTTTTCATCTGTGTAGAACCCTGCCTCTCCTTTGTGCTTGCTGTCCAGGTTAGGAACAGATGCTGTCCTGCATCCCTGACACACTGCTGCCTGATGGATGCAGTCACTGGGAGATCTCCACTTGCTCTGGAGTGAAAAGGGGCTTCCTGGCTGCCCAGAGACCTGAGCAGGTGATTTTAACTTCTTCAGTGCATAACAACAGAACCTGCCGGTGGATGTGGCAGACCTGCAGGCAGCCAGGCATGCCCTGTCCTGCGAGGGGGCTGCCAGGGTCAGGGGTTAGTGAGCCCAGCCTGCTCCCACTCCCCCTTGCTATACCAGAACCAGAAAGTAAGGAAACTGGTCAAAGGGAGTTGGCTAGAAGTCACAGAGAATGGGATGGTGCAGCAGGAGGTGCAGTGAGCACTCTACCAGATTCAGGGTCTCCCTTCACCTCAATTCAACCTCCTGTCCTACCAAGAACTAGAGCATCTGACTAAAATCTAGAAAATCTAAATTCTAAAAAACCTAATAACAGAAAAATAAAACAGAAAAGGAGTAGAGGCTTTGCACAGCCATGAGAGGGCTGGTGGTGGAACAGGCAGCATTAGGATCCTCCCCACCCTCTTCCCCAGAAGGCAACAGGCACAAACAATTTAGTAGAGGACAAGTAGAACACCTTCCCTTGCTGAGATGCCTATAGGTATTTATGTGTATGATTTCTCTGCAGTCCAAGGCAAGTCTGCCTTGGTGTTTCTAGCTCGGGCACACTAAGCTAACAACAGCCACTTTGCTGAACTTAACCAGAATCTCAAAGGAAAAGAAAGACCAGAGCCATTTGTTAGCTCTAAAACAAACATTTGGCTCCTGCTGCTGTTTGTCCACCCAGGCAGAGAGTTTTCATCAGCCATTTGGATCCCTAGATATTCCCACAAGGGATGCTGGCCTCCAGACACTGACCATGCAAGTGCTGGCTGGTACCTGGTGTTCCTCAGCTGAGTCCCACATGCTGCATCCTCAGCTCCCTCACATCCCCGGCTACCTCCACCTCACACCAGCTATGCCACAACAACCAGACTGGTACAGACACCCCACCACCACCCCCCCCATGGCACCACCAGGGATGGTGGGTTCCAGCAGAAAGCCATACCTCCTCCGAGGAAAAGGAGCTGCAGAGGAACCTCCAGCATCCAGGAGCTGCAGAGCCTTTGGAAACCTCCTTGTAAATCCAGTGGGGGCTGCTACCCCTCCCTGCCCTCTCCCCCCTCCGTGTCCCCTAGCGAGCTCCAAACAAGCCATGTGGGTGCGTGTCCCAACTGAGCCGGCATTAGCCTACAAGAGCAGCCTTTGTTGCTGCTATGTGTGGAACAAGGGCACATTGTGGGCAGGAACTGGCGGCAGGGTGGCTTTGCAGGATGTACCCTCCTCACGTCGTGCTTTCGGCTGCTCTGGCAAGCTCCTGATTAAATCCGCTCCCAGCTCTGCAAAGTGAAAGGGCCGGGACGGGTTCTGATGGGCGAGATGATGGCTAGAGCTGGAGATGGGCCACGGGGTGAGGAAAACAAAGCGACACTGTTAGTCCCCACAGGCTGCGGCTGCGGAGGTCAGGTTTGGGCTGAGCCTGCAGAAATAGGTCGCTCACATCTCCCCGGGGCCAGCCTGCCTGCGGGTGGCATCACCCATGGCCTGGAGCGCTCTGAGTGCTCCATCTCCATCAGCACACCAAGCCTGAGACCTGCATCTCCAGGCAGGAGAATCTGGGTATTTGGAAATCAAACTTCAATGCATTTCTCTTCTAAATACTGATCAGCCTTTAGGCTGATGAATGTCAGGAAGGTCCTGGTATTTTTTTATATATTTATATGTTTTATTTACATATGTTTATATCTCTAGCAACCTTCCAGTCCGTGAAAGGAGCCTATCAGAAAACTGAGGAAGACTGTTCACAAGGGCATGGGATGATAGGAAAAGGGGGCATGGTTTTAAGCTGGAAAAGAGTAGATTTAGAATCTCTCCCATGCTGTCCTTTTCGCATTGGCACTGTGCAATTGAAAGGCAGCACAAAGGGACTGGTGTGAGTGATGCCTTTACCCAGCAGTGAGCATCACGGCACTGCATCCATCCATGTGTGCTTATTGACCAGCTGTGTGGAACTGAACTTGGCAGTGCTGCTGTCCCATAAAAGAGTGGGTGCAACTTAACGCATAACTTTGTCTCTGGCATTTGGCATGCTGGTAGCCAGGGCCTTATCCCCTCTGTTATCTCATTCATAGAATCATAGAATCATTAGGGTTCGGAAGGGACCTTGAAAGATCATCTAGTCCAATCTCCCTGCCACAGCAGGATCACCTAGACCAAGTTGCACAGGAACACAGCCAGGCAGGTCTTGAACATCTCCAGAGAAGGACACTCCACAACTCCCCTGGGCAAATGCTCCATTACCCTCACTGGNCATAAGGGAGGTGTTCTACTTCCTTCATCATCTTTGTTGCTCTACGCTGGACAACCTCCAGCAGCTCTGTGTCTTTCTGGAACTGAGAGGCCCAGAACTGGACACAATACTCCAGATGCAGCCTCACTAGCACAGAGTAGAGGGGAGAAAAGCCTCCTTCAATCTGCTAATCACCCCCCTTCTGATCCCCCCTAGGATGCTGTTGGTCTCTTAGACACAAGAGCACATTGCTGGCTCATGGTTATCCAGCTGTCCACTAGGACCCCCAGGTGCCTTCCTCCTACACTGCTCTCCAACGGGTCAGTTCCCAGTCTATACTGGTACCTGGGGTTGTTCTTGCCCAGATGCAAGACTCAGGTCAGGCTGGATGGGCAATCTGTTCTATGTCCCTGCTTGTTGTAGGGGGTTGGACTAGTTGACCTTTGGATGCCTCTTCCACCCAGTACATTCTGTGAGTCTATGATTTTTAAGGAGTTCCTCATGGTGTTACAGGTTTATTTTGTAGACCTGCCCAGCTACACCTGGAACAACTGGTTCAGGTCGATGGAACACAACTTTGAGTTTCTTAGAAGCAGAGTTCTCTTCCTCCACAGCAGTGTTTTCCTTTTTAATGAAAGCACTTCCATCAGTTAGATCTTTTCAGTTTCCTAGACAAATCCTAAGGTAGAGCCAGAGGTTTCTGTGCTAAGAGAAACATTCGGTGCAAACCTGTTCTGCACTGGGAAAGTTCTGGTAGAGAGAAGTATAGCCTGGAATTGTGTAGCACCCATTTCCCTGGTAATTACAGATAAGATTTCTCATTAAAGGAAGAGATTTTGTTTTGCATTAATTCTATTAAATATTTAACAGCTCTTGGGCAGCAGTAGATCACAGGGTTCGAGCAACTGCTTTTGTTTTTATATCTGTCTACAGAGGTCTTTTTCTCCTGCAGGAAAAAGAACACGACTTCTGCTAAACGCTCAAAAAAAAGGGGACATCAGAGCAGCAGACCCCATCCCTCCCTGGGGGCATCAGCACTAGCTGCTGCTGAGCCTGGCTGCTCCAGCTGTCTTTCAATTCAACTTCCAAAACACCCAAAGTATCTAGGTCTGGAGATCAATTATTCTTTTAACAATCACTCCTTTTAACACAGCCCTTCCTGCCTTTTTATTAAAGCCTGGCTTGCTGGTACTGTTCCCTCAGACCTTTTAAAACCACCCTGTTCAAACTATTTGACTAGAGGTCACATCTCATGTAGTTGTAATTATAGAGCTGAGGTGAGGGCAGAGGGAGAGACTGACTTGACTGCCTGCAGAAATCCTCCGTAATTCAAGGTGGAAACCAGCTTTTGCACCACAGACCATACAGTATCCAAAACAGTGTATATCTGAGAGCAAAGGCAGGGGTGGATGGTAAAGGGCATCTTTAGCCTTCAAGAACGCACAGGTCTACAGCCACAAAGGCTAGATTTCCCTGACTGTATCCATGCTGCTGCCAATGGTGTGTACTGGGTGCACAGTGTGGGCAGGACTAAACACACCTGACAGGACCAGTGCTCCCAACCCTGGGCATGCGCAAACCCTCCTGTGTGGAAATGTGGAGAATTGCCAGTGGAGGGGGTTTTGTCCCAGCTCGAAGTCAGCAGTGCAAGCAGTGGGTCTCTTCAGCTTGGAGAAGAGGCTGAGTGGGACCTCATCGATGTCTATAAATATGTGAGGGGTGGGTGTCAGGTGTGTAGAGCCAGGCTCTTCTCAAGGTCATCCAGTGATAGGACAAGGGGCAATGGGTGCAAACGGGAACAGAGGAGGTTCCATATAAATATCAGAAGGAATTTCTTCCCAGTGAGAGTAATGGAGCATTAGAACAGGCTGCCCAGGGGGGTTGTAGAGTCTCCTTCTCTGGAGACATGCAAGACCCACCTGGATGTGTTCCTGTGCAACTTGATCTAGGTGTCCTGCTGTGGCAGGGGGGTTGAACTAGGTGATCATCTCTTCCAATCCCTAATGATTCTATGGCTTCTGGTGCCTGAGAAATCTCTCTTGTTCAAGAGAATGGACCAGGAGCAGGCAGTTTTCTGGTAAGAAATAAGTCTGTAGTAAGGGACCCTTACAGAGCTTGGGGGCTGAGGAGGGGGTACTCAGGTCAGCCCAGCACCATAGGAACTTTGCTGTATGTTAAATTTTCTCAGCAGTGCCTAATCAATCAATGCTCCTGTGCTTCAGTGGGATTCACCAATGAGTCTGTAACAGGGAGCAAGTAATAGTGCAGGGACAGGAGCTACAGCTGATTCATCTCAGCACACTACTGGACTGGATGATTCTGGAGGTCCCTACCAACCTGTGAATTTATGATTACAATGTGATGTAAACTGCTGGCAGACCCAGAAACCAGTAGGTGATGAGCTCTCAGAAGGGCCATTAAGAGTTCAGAGAGCAAGTAACACAAGAGTAGCTCTGAGATACTAGTGTTGCTGGTTACACACCACTTGCATCTGAAATGAAGGTTCAGAATGGAAATTCTGACTTACCCCCTCTTAAAACAAGGGTGAGCCCTGCCATCACAGCATGCAACACTGCACCATCTCCAAAGGGAAGAGCTCTGAACACTCCCAGCTGCCCAGAAAAAACCACTCTGCTAGGCTAAAATCAGTAAGAAAAGAGGAATATTTCTTTTTATGGCAAAGGTGGTACATTGCCATCCTCTGGGCAAACAGAGAGAGAAAAACTTGGAGAAATCGAAGCAAGTCCACTGAAGGACACTCACCTTTCACAGAAGCTTTGGCTAATGCGCTTGGTTGGTCCTGCTCCTCAAAAAGAATCATTGAATCATTAAGACTGCAAAAGACCTACAAGATCATCCAGTCCAGCCATCAACCCAACCTCCCTGTGCCCACCAAACCATGTTCACTGGGGCTACATCTGTTTTTTAAACCCCTCCAGGGACAGCAACTCCACTCCCTCCCTGGGTAGCCTGTTCCAACCCCTGATGACTGTGTCAGGGAAGAAGTTACTCTTGATGTCCAATCTAAAAAGAAAAAAAAAAAAAGAAAGAAAAATAAAAAAAGAAAGAAAAATCAAATTAGAAAGAAAAATCAAAAAAGAAATAAAAATAAAAAAGAATATTCTTAGCTAAATTAACATTTCTTTGCAAGTCGAGTTGATGTTTCCTTTCCGTCTGCAACAAGTTCTGCTGTCTTTCAGACCCTGCTATCTGTACCAGGCAGCAAAGGTGCCCGTTTGTGCCCGGAGCAAGGCAGCTGGTCCAGAGTGGCTCTGGCCACAAAGCGAGCAGAGGTGAAGAAAGTCACTTTGAATTTTTGAAAAGAGCCTAAGGAATATTTATTCAAAAATTAATCAAACTGAGCAGCCTTTACTCAATCCAGCACTCCTGATGCAAGTTCAGCATCGTGCTTACCTGTCTCGGAGCAGACTGCAGCAGCAGGCAGAGGAGACTCTACCCAGACGATGCAGACTACACGTTTATTTTAGCAGAAGCCACTAGATGGGGATGCAAGGACACTTTTCTCTCGCTCTTGGGTTCCCAATGTGGTTCTGCTGGAGCTGGCCTTATCGCTGAGGTGGAACGATGTTGTCCTTGCTTTTTCTTTCCGGGAGCTGATTGACAGCATTTGGGAACTTATCCCTCGCTGACTTTTCATCCTGAGGCAGCGGTCACCGTATGATTGCTGCTGCCTGAATGCTATTCTCTGCATCAGGACTGGGCAGCGGGAAGAGTGAAGGACTTGGCTTTCCGTTCAGGGATTAATCTCCTTTTCTAGGCTGTGAAAAGGAAAAGTACTGTATAGGGAACACAAAAAGGAGTATTCAGCAGGCTGTAATCTCTGAAAATGGCCATCCTCTGGAACAGTGACTGTGGAAAATAAAGCCAGGAGTTTTTTCCTCAGGCTCAATAGTAAAATCTCTGGGCAATTTTTTTTCTTTTCCTCCTTTGAAATCTGTAATTCTCCTATGAATGAGAGACATAAAATCAGAAAGATTGGTTTGGCAGAGGTATAAGCAGGATCAGCCCTGCTCTCTGGGGCAGCAGCTCTCCACAGAGACGAGTAGTGGGCACATGAGGGCTGGGGGAACCCATGAGAAGCATAAGGAATGATACAAGGAGTAAGGTGTGAGGACGGCTCCTGCTGTACATTAATTTTTCAGCTTTGACTTCCACTCACCCTGGGCTTCTGCAGTGAGCACCCACTCTGGCTGTTTTGTCTGAAATGTCAGGAGATTTGGAGCTTTTATTCATTCCCAGCTCCCAGAGTCAGGTAAATGTGAAAAACACCCTTCTAGCATGTTGTCAGCAGCAAAATTCCAGCTTCTGTAGTGTGATGGGATACCCTAAATGCACTCCAGGTTTGAAAAGCAGAAGATGCTTTGTAAGAAGAAGAAAATTCATTTAAAAGCAACTCCACAAAAGCTCAGTGTCAGATTCTGCCAAGCACTCCCAGCTGCTCGAGCAGGTACTGCCAGCTCTGACTCTCCTGGTTTTTTTCCCCTGCTGCTTAGTAGTCTCCTCATGGTGACAACGAAATGTCTGTTTTCCAGGAAACCGTTTGAGCTTTATGGATTAGCCATGGTAGGCACTCGCAGACCTCCATAAAGCACGTTGACACGCTCTCTGGTGTATTACTAACTCGACTGAAAAATTGATCAAAACTGATAGAGTTACAGGGCCCCTGGTCCCTTTACAATCTGCCACTGTGCTTCTCCGCTCTTACCGAGGCAGCAGAGACAACACTTGCCTAAGACACCTTCATCCTGCCCTTGGCTTGGCACCCAAAGTAGAAGATGTGCAGGATACATCCCATAGAAGCTGCTGCTGCTTCTACTGGGGCCCAGCTACACTCAGCATCTGCAGATATCCCCAAAGGTGTCAAGGGAGCATTTGCAGGGTCCTGCCCTGACATGGGTTTCTGACAGTGGCTGTGAAGAGCTCAGAGCTGGCACAGACTCATCCCAGCACAGGCATGGCCTCAAGTGCAACTGCACATCCTCCCCATCCCAACCACTCCAGCAGCAGCTCTTAGGAAAGACTTGTTAAATGATCCTGTAATTTAAGGGAACTCATTAATGTGGACTTTGAAAGATGGGATGCCATGCATGAAGCAGAAAATGTTTTCTTCTCCTCCCTGTGTCCCTGCAGCTCTTCCTGTTGCTTGCTGAGATTATCCGAGTCCCTGCTCTGAGGTGCTTGTGCTGGACTTCATCCCAAGATCTCCTATCCTTTGGGAAGTCAGCTGGGTGTCAGATGTGTAGTGTCTCTCCCAGCACCCTCTAGTGTCCTAATCCTACAAAAACACCTCCAGCTTCTGCTTAGTGCCTACAGCTTGACTTTTGCTGGAATCCCCAGTGAAGATTGAAAAGCACAGCCAATACCTGATTCAAAGAGTTTCCAAATGAGGAGTCAGGTGGGATTCGAAGACAATCAACAAAGNTCCGATCCCTAATGATTCTATGAATGAGATAACAGAGGGGATGAGGCCCTGGCTACCAGCATGCCAAATGCCAGAGACAAAGTTATGTGTTAAGTTCCACTCACTCTTGTATGGGACAGCAGCACTGCCAAGTTCAGTTCCACACAGCTGGTCAATAAGCACACATGGATGGATGCAGTGCCATGATGCTCACTGCTGGGTAAAGGCATCACTCACACCAGTCCCTTTGTGCTGCCTTTCAATTGCACAGTGCCAATGAGAAAAAGACAGCATGGGAGAGCTCTTGGGAGTCACAGCATCAAAGAATCATTCAGATTGGAAAAGCTGACAACACTATGTAAAAATGGCTTTGAAGTGGTGTCAAAATATTATCAGCTTGTGGCTTTGTTAGACAAGAATTCATACATTCATAGATTCATAGAATGGTTCAGGTTGGAAGCGACTTTAATGATCATCTCGTTCCACCCTGCCATGAACAGGGACACTCTCACTAGAACAGGTTGCTCAAGACCCCATCCAATCTGGCCTTGAACACATTCAGAGAGGGAGCAACCACAACTCCCCTGGGCAACCTGCTCCGGTGTCTCAGCACCCTCACTGTGAAAAATTTCCTCCTGACTTCCAGTGTAAACCTCCCCTCTTCCAGCTCGAAAATACTGCAATGATTCATTTCAGCATAGAAAACAAATAGAGTTAATTTTAAATTTTGATATGTGGAGAGATGTTCTTGATACTCAAGGAAAGAATGGGATTGCTTTATTGCAAACATCAAGCACAGACAACCTATCACCTTGAAAGATGCTGGAAGTATTCCAGTTTGTAAGCTGCGTGCCATTGCGACACCTCAGTGGTTTATCTATTTTTGTATGAAAATACAAAAAATATAAAAGAGGAGCCCTTTGCACCCCCTGCCCTTCCCTCCAGCTATGGACAATTTCCACTGGGTTCGTCACTGAGTCACACACCCCACCCAGATCCCAGGTGGGGTTAACACTCCATAGTGTAGCACAGAGCAGAGACAACCTCGCAGCACCCCACCACCTGTGTGGGGTGACTCTGACCAATACAGCCCCAGCAAGCCTTGGGGACAATCCCAGCTGCCTGTCTGGGTGAAAATGTGCTGCATGCTGAGCATTTAATACCTTCTAAGATGAGGACATTAAAGTCATCATCACAGCAACTGCAGTTCTTAGTGTACCATGGCCACCAGGTGATGACAGGCCCTGATGGCACCAGCGACTTCCTTCTGTTCTTGCTCTCCCACATGGCCATGAAAAGCTCATTTCCTCCTCCCCCAAGCAGATTGGAAATACTCACCCCAGAAAGCTGAGCCAGGAGGTGAATCACAGTTCCTAGCAGGTGAGAGAAGTCATGAAATTACCGGCACCAGACATCCCAGTGAAATCAATGCATCAAGACTGTAATTACTTCAGAAATCCCAGAAAAGAAAAGCAAATAAAACAGCTCCAGAAAAAACCACTCTCCTCTCGCTTCAATCTTCTCTCTTCTCTCTTCACTCTGTTCCCTCTTTTCCTCTTTTCTTCCTTTCTCTTCTCTCCTCTCCTCTGCACTGAGCTGTGCTCTGTGGCTCATGCCATTGGGCTCATCCTTGTACAGCCATGTCCACTGCAGATGTGGATGCAGATGTTCTATTTGCCCCCATGCAGTGGCTATCTGCTTTAACATAGAAGCCTGTGGCCACCTCACTCATGTACTGCCTAGGCAGTACATCCTAAACAAATTAACATCGCTGGGGCTGCCGAGGGCACCTCCTGCAGCCTAATGCTCTTTGAAGAGAGCTAGAGGGAAGCAGCCTAGTCATCTCTGTGGCTCCTGAGCTGTTAGCAGACCTAACCCAGAGCTATGTTTGGTTTTCATCTTATTTCCCTCCCCCCCTTAAATAATACATACATGAGTGAGCTTTCCTAAAGCAGGGAAGATGCTTTTGATCTCGAGCATTAGTATCAGCTGCAGCAAGAAAATTAAAATTCAGGATTTGCTACCAAGGCTTTAATTATTCGGTGTTATCAAGTTGTCACCAGGCCTTTAATTATTTTTTATTTATACCTAATTTCCCACTCCATGATTGCTTTAGTAACGTTAAGGTAGAGCTGCGACTGTAATAGAAAACGTCCAAGTCTTTTATGGTGCCGGGGATTGGAAATGACAATGTTAATAAAATGCACGCATCTCCTGCGCCGCGAGCCGTCATCAATACAGCGCTCACCTGCAGCTGGCATGCGATTTAATTACGCTCCTTTGGTACCAATAAACACTTAATAATCTGTCCAGACTGGGTAAACAGGATATAGCACTGACTGGGATTCTGCAGCGATTTCAGGATCGGGCACAGGATCATAACTTCTCACTGTTGCTGGACTTTGCATTTGGGACAATGGTGTGAAATGGCAAAATCCTTAGTGCACAGGGTATCTGTAACCCAGCATCATCAGTAGTCTTGTGGAGATGTGCCGTTTGCTTGGGTGATTAGCACCGATTAAGCAGGTCAGCAGCACTGTTTGCTGACATCGTTGGTTTGAAGGTACCACATCGTTTGTTTTAACACGGCAGGCAATTTTGACTCAGGAAAAGGAAGGAAAGCAGTCACTGGAGCAGAAACTCTCACAAACCTCACTGGACCCAACAAAAAGGCAATTTGTCAAGTTTCTTGCCCGGACCGGGGCAGGAAAAACCTGCTGTAGATCCCTGTTACTGGAAGAGCCCCTGAGGAGCTCTTCCAGTGCTGTGCACTCACTGACCCCAGATCTCTGAGGGAAGATAAGAACAGCTATTTTCTCCTCTTTTCCCCTAAAAGGCCATTACCAGTCAGGTCACACTTTGATGCGCAGGAGATAGCTGATGGACACTTGAGGCAGCTCACCTCAGAGCAAGGGTCAAACATCACTTAGAATCTGTTCTCAGCTCCCTTTCATGGAATCACAAAATCGTTTAGGCTGAGAAAGATCTTTAAGATCAGCAAGCCCAACCATTAACCCAGCACTGCCAGGTCACCACTAAACTGTGTCCTTAGCACCACATCTACACAGCCTTTTAAATCCCTCTAGGGATGGGCACTCCACCATTGCCCCGAGCAGACTCTTCCAGAGCTTGAGGACCCTTTTGGTGATGAAATCTTTCCTGATGTTCAATCTGAACCTCCCCTGGCTGACTTCAGGTTGTTTCCTCTTGTTTTGTGGCTTATTACTTGGGAGATCCAGCCAGGCCCAGGGGTCCCACCTGTCATGCGTACCTCAAGCATCCTCAGCCTGTGCAAACATGTCCCACCAACACTGTGCGAGACAGAAACTCTGGAGACAAGCAGGCTTAGGTTTTCATAGTGCTCATGCTGCCACCATAGAGTCATAGAATCATTAGGCATCTGAAGGGACCTTGAAAGATCATATAGTCCAACCCCTCTGCCACAGCAGGATCACCTACACCAAGTTGCACAGGAACACATCCAGGTGGGTCTTGCACATCTCCAGAGAAGAGGACTCCACGATCCCCCTGGGCAGCCGGGTCCAATGCTCTGTTACCCTCACTGGGAAGAAGTTCCTGCTGATATTCATATGGAACCTCCTCTGTTCCAGCTTGCACCCATTGCCCCTTGTCCTATCACCAGATGACCTGAGAATAGCCTGGCTCCATCCTCCTGACACCCATCCCTCACATATTTGTAAACATTAATGATGTCCCCCCCTCAGCTTCCTCCAAGCTCAAGAGACCTGGCTCCCTCAGCCTTTCCTCATAAGGGAGGTGTTCTACTGCCTTCATCATCTTTGTTGCTCTACACTGGACACTCTCCAGCAGCTGTGTGTCCTTCTTGAACTGAGGGGCCCAGATCAGGACACAATACTCCAGATGCAGTCTCACCAGTGCAGAGTAGAGGGGGAGAAGAACCTCCCTTGATCTGCTCACCATGCCCCTTCTGATCTTGCCCAAGGATGCTGTTGGCCCTCTTGGCCACAAGAGCACATTGCTGGCTCAGATTCATCCTTCTGTCCACTAGGACCCCCAGGTCCCTTTCTCCTACACAGCTCTCCAACGGGTCAGTCCCCAACCTATACTTGTGCCTGGGGTTGTTCTTGCCCAGATGCTTTTGCTCTTTCAGCTTGTGGGTAGGTGTCTGTAAGGCTTACAGCTTGCCAGCTGTGGCTTGAATGCACTATGTGCCTCATGCCTTCCATTCTACCTAATGACACTTCTTGCCCAGAATTAATTAGCTGAAGTACTAATAACCTTTTTAACCAACAACTCCATTTCTAGCCTGCAGAACCTTCTGCAAACAGATTTTACATGTTTGAGATTTAAATTGAAATAGAAATTTAAATCATTTGTGCTGCTCTAGCTTGATCTAGTCATCATGGAGATGCTGAAGGGTGACTTGATAATCTTAGAGGTCCTTTCCAACCTGAATGATTCTGTGGTCCTCCAGAGATGAAGACAAAAGGTTGCTAACACACCACCCGAGTGCTCCAGATCGCTGTGCATTTTACACTATTCCCCCCTCCACTAAGTCACTATGTCACCACAACCCCGAGTGTGTCTGCATCCCTGAAAGGACCACGCCACTCCTAGGATGTGCTTTTCCACATGCCAACCTGACAGTGTGAGTGCTTCCCCCAAAAATCCCCACATCGTACAGGTGTGGATGTTTAGTGCCTGAACCAGAACTAACTTCTCAGAAAATTGTACTTATTGCAGGACAAATTGAGTCTGCTATGGCAGAAGCCAGAATAATTGCTCAGGGGAGCAGGCGGCTTATCCTGCAGTTAATTCATTATTTGTACCTGCTCAGAGCCAGGTTGGAAACAGCAGGCGCGGCACTGGCAAACAAGGTACAAACGCCAGTATCTCAGGATCAATTTGTTCAGATAAACCCTTACTGCCATCACGGCTAGGCTGCAAAACAGTTCTACAAGCACTTATGGGTGGGAAAATAACGGGAGGGAGTTGTTTTAATACTGTCCTTTAGTTTTGTGGCGAGCTGCAGATACTTGACTGCAATCAATGTTGTGTTTGCGGTGTTGCTGCATCTTCACATGAACCCCAAAGTTAGAGGCTGGAGGGGAAGGCTTCTCAGGCTGGGAGGGCAGATCGCATCTTTGCAACAGTACCAGGATAAGGCAACCAGCCCCCACAGCAGCAGCTGGGGCTACTCTTGCCAAGTGTCAGGGCTGAAGCCTTTAGAAGAAAGAGCAGCTTGTAAAAACCTGTCAACAACCAACAGCCCCAGGGATGCAGAAGCTGAACTCTGCCATCTCTCCAGTGAACACACCAGGGCTGATGCACTGCATGCTCCTGGGGTTAGTGCTTCTCGCTTCTCTAAATACACCTCCTCAGGGGACAGAGGATTCTTCACACCTGCCCAGGGGGACATTGTGTTGGCTCCCCTCTCCATAACCTGCTCTGTGATGCCATCTCTGTGTGTGAGCCTAAGGAGCAGCTCTCATCCAAACCCTCCAGTAGCAATTTTCACCCTGAGAAGGGTCCCATGGCCACACTGTGGTGGCAGAGCTCAGCTTCTTCAAGGCTCTCTGGAAGATCCGGGAAGCCAGCCTTTATTAAAAGCCCCCAGGCATTCTTCAGGGCAGACAGAGGAGCTCAGGCACTGTGAGACTCCGAACTGGCCTCCAAGCAGAACAAAGCTGCTCCTACTGCAGCTTAGAATCAGAATCATAGAATCATCAGGGATCCGAAGGGACCTCAAAAGATCATCTAGTCCAACCCCCCTGCCACAGCAGGACACCCCAGCCAGGTCCAGGTGGGTTTAAAACATCTCCAGAAAAGGAGACTCCACAACTCCCCCTAGGCAGCCCCCTCCAGCGTCCCATCACTCAACCTATATAACCTCAAGATGTTATAGAATCAGTCAGGGTTGGAAGGGACCACAGGATCATCCAGTTCCAACCCCCCTGCCATGAGCAGGGACACCCACCCTAGAGCAGGCTGGGCAGAGCGTCATCTAGCCCAGCCTTAAACACCTCCAGGGACAGGGCCCCAACCACCTCCCTGGGCAACCCATTCCAGGTTCTCACCACTCTCAGGATGAAGAACTTCCTCCTCACATCAAGTGATCTAGTCCTATCACTACCTGATACACCTTTAACAGACCAGACAGACTGGAATGGGATGTGTCTCTGCTGGGTCTGGGCATCCTCCCAGCTTTGGTTTGTAGTCCTGACTGGTGCAGCACATCACCATGAATCTCTGTTATCTTTGTTGCATTCAGACTGGGTTTATTGTAGTGTGTTTGGGCTAGTGTGGTTGGGCTAGTTGTAGTAGAGGCTGCCACAAAACCAGGTAGCAGTAGCTGTCACAAACAGGTGATTTACTACAGTCAGAGTTTTCTGGCACTCCAACAACACACAAGTCCAGATGTCAGTCAGGAAGATACTGCTGCACTGCAAAGTCCCTAAACGTTAAGGAATACTCTAAGAAGATGATACAAATGTGCTTGTGCTCACACACACAAGGGAGAAATCTCCAACTCAAGGGTACCCAAATGAAAAAGCCACTTTCAGAGAGGGAAGTAAGGAATCACTCAAACCCCAGGAAGCATTCTGGGATGGCATTCTTGACCCAAGGGGAGATTCCTTCAATTGCAGGACCTGCTGCTCTGAGGAAAACTGGCTCTAATTTCAATGGAAATGTCAAAATTCTATGACATTTAGTTCTGTCAGGGCTCCATTAATACCCTGAGCTGAGTGTGGGTCAGGTCCTTGCCAAGGAGCAGGGGGTTACGGAAACCACTTCTCCATGTGGGAAGTATTTTTAAGGAATAGAAAAATGACTAGGTCTGCACTACTGACAAATAGAAGGGGGACAACCAGACTCTCACTTGCTGTAGCAGGACAGGCTGTGCAACAGTGCAGAATGGATAGCTTTAGATTGTTTTAACTAAAATGTACTCTTGATTGAAATCACAAACAGTGTCTGCATCATGTTAGGAAGCTCCCCTGGCCACCCTGGCACCAAATGTGATGCCTGTGGCAGGTAGTAGAAGAAAAAACTCCAGCCAGCCCTCTTTCTTTCTGAAAGAGTAATTATAATGACATAATCATTAAGGTTGGAAAAGATCTTCAAGTCCAATCATCCACCCTACAACCCCAAACAACTAAACCACCTCCCAAAGCACCATGTCTGCCTGTTTGTTGAACCCCTCCAGGGACGGTGACTCCACCCTATCCCTGGACAGCCTGTTACAAGGCCTCCCTGCTCTTTCTGCACACAATTTTTTCTTAATATCCAATCTGAAGGTCCTCTGGTAAAATTGACCCCATTTCCTCTTGTGCTTTTGTCTTCCTGGTCACTAAGAAGAAGAGGCCAATATCTGCCTCACTACAACCTCCTATCAGGTAGTTATAGAGAGCAATGAGGTCTCCCCTCAGCATCCTCTTCTCCAGGCTGAATGGCTCCAGCTCCCTCAGCCTTCCCTCAGCAGACCTGTTCTCCAGACTCCTAATCGGCTCAGCTACTCTTCTTTGCACCCTTTCCAGCACCTTGACATCCTTCCTATACTGTGGTGCCCCCAGTACTTGAGGTGCAGCCTCACCAAGATCCAGTATAGGGGTAGAATTCACAGGGAGACCCATGTGATGACAGCTGTGCTCTCCTAAAGGGGAGAGGCTGTGGACAATTACCTCCAGCTCCACCTACAGCCTTCTCATCACCACTCACCTCACAGAATCATTTAGGTTGGAGATGACCTTTGAGATCACTGACACTTCCTCCGTGCTTGCATCACCACAGAAAGGTCCTGGAGTGTCCAGCACATCCCTGCCAAGAACCCACTGCTTGCTCCTCTGCTCATCTGCAGCTTCTTTCCCATTTCCCCAGTAACAACCTCTGGATATCCCCAGGATATTTTATGCTCCCAAGTTGTTCTCCCTGCTGGTGTTCAGCTCTTATCCCACAGTTAAGTGATTTGAGTGATTCGAGGAGCTCCAGGCACAGCACAGGGGCTGATCCCTGGCGATACCAAACAGTCAAAATCATCAGTCTCACTAAGAGGAACACTGGTTCCTCCCCCCTTATAAATTAACCCAGATTCTTCACCTTGTGCCTGCTGGAAGAGCCATCCTGGGGCAGCACCACTGCGCTCAAGACGAGCAGAAACCAGCTCTGTATTTTCCATAGCCAAAAACTCCCTTATGAAAGCAGAACGAGGTCTCTGCAGAAGAGACTCCACACCAGCATCGAGGCCCATTCGTGAAATTGGTCATTTGATGAAGTAATTCGGGAGCGGGGCCGCGCATCCACGGCTGGACAACGCTGACATTTCGGTTCTCTCCCGGCCGTGGAGCAATAAATGGAGCTGTCAGGGCAGAGCACACCATTTCATTTCCATTCAAGCACCTATTTAATATTCATCATGTTGTAGGGGGGACATTTTTATGTCGGGAAAAACACAAGTGCTCTCCTGAAATGACTCAAGGGCAATAAAGAATAAATTGTGTTTAAACCTGTATAAGGGATGCTGAAGTCACAAACAAGGCATAAAAAAATACCGGGCTGGGAAGTGCTTTTTTCCTTATTAGTTTTATCAAAGTAAAACGAGGCTGGCAAGCTTCTTCTATCAAGCAAATGGATGTGGTAAAGGAAAGGAAATGAAAATTCTGATCCATATTCATTGTTTCGGTGTCAATGAGAGAGGAAAAAAAAGCTCCAATTTAAATTTGGAGGGGTTTTATTTCTTTAGAAAGCTGAAGTTTCATAGAAAAAAAGTAAGTGAAGCTGATAAGGCAGCACAAGGAAATCAAAGATAATTAATAGAAACAAAGCATGCAGCAGAAGAGGCCAGACAAAATGTCTAATATTAACCACAACGTGAAACGCAGAACATGCTTCACTGCACCAAGCAGCAGCTCCCAGTTCTGACAGCATTTTAATAGGGAGATTTCCCTTGCACAGCTCTCAGAGCTGCCCCGACCAGTGTTACTGCCATCCCTGGGCAGGCAGCCACTGGCTCTTGATCTCCAAGCACTGAACAGATTCTTCTTCTCTGTTTAACTGAGGTTTTAGCCCAGTTCTGTCAGCAGTACCCAAACAGTCTCACCCACAGACCTGTTGCACCCATGAAATAAAGCGGGGCTGTGTCCTAGGTTAAGACTTATGCCTGGAACAGCAGGAGTTTAAGGGAGAAGAGGACAAGTGACTAAATGGGATGGGGGTCTTCGAACTGGCATGGGGGCACAGATACATTTTGCATTCCTACAGCCCTGAGAAATGAGCACATTGTTTGCAGGATAACAGCACACAAGTCCCATACCCCACCTCTGAAACCTTTAAGCCTACAGCCAGCATCACATTCCTTGGGCTCTAGGTTCAACACTCCCCATTTAATTTCAATTTTCACAGCATTGGCTGCCCCCTACTCCCCCACCCCAACGTTCCCAGGTTTGCGTGATTAGGTGAGACAGGCAGCTCTCTGGCTTTCAGCACTATATTTTCCTGGCTGTCATGGTGATGGAAATAAGATGAAGAGTAAAAGCACCAGCATTCTATGGAAAAATACTCCAAGTTTTCATTACCTGGGAAAGCCATCCATCCCTTGTGATTTGTGAGCAGGGATGCCAATTCAGCCAGCCGTATGATCTCTGTAAAAGGGAAATCATAAGTGTGTGCAGTGGGGACTAGGTAGGGGATCGAGCAGACTCATCTCACACAGCATTCATATTCGTTTCTGTCAGGAGATCTAAAATCCTGCACAACTCTGGAAAGCTGAAGAGGTGGGGTGTATGGTCAGTTTCAGGGGCATTTCTGTGGTCAAAGATGATCCCCGTTGCATGGACAGGAGTGACAAAGGACTGTAACTCTGGCCTTTCTACAGCACACTGAGTGCAATGAACAGACTTATGCTGCTTTCTCTCACCTCTGCCTTTGGTCCCACAGGCTCAACAGCACGGGTTTCTTTTGGACAAAGCTTGATGAAATAGATGCCAGCCCTACTCCTGTAGAACTAGCGGAGAAACGTTTATGTAAATACACTCTTTCCTCAGGACAGTGGTTTTAATGACACACTGAGTGAAATCTCAGTTGGCGTGAGGCAAATAAAATAGTAAATATTTCAAGTTACTACTGTGCAGTAATAGAGACTTCATGCAAAAATAATTGCTGTGGATCTGCCGTATCATACAAAGAGACAGGGTGACAACACAACCGTGATGTGACACATCTGCATTAGAGTCTTTCATCTCAATTCAGTCTTTAACTGGTTCCATCAGCTGACTGCATTCAGTATATCAAACCATGTTGTCTGTCAGCCTCCACTGGAGGAGAAGCAGCAATCTCCTGATGCTTCCCAGCAATGAGAAGCCTGCCTGAATTTCATTGCTGCCACCATGGAGCGCAGCCGTCAGTCATGGGATAGAGCTTTTATCGATGTGTGTCCCTGATGCTCCTCTGCTGAGCTCATCAGCACAGTCTGTTGCAGTAGAAATGAAAGCTAGGACTGGAACTGAGATACAAACCCACAACTTCTCTGCTCCAGACTGTCAGACGCTGCAAGATGATGTTTTACCCAGTTAAAGGAGTGGTGTGTGGCCTTTGGAGAAAACAGCAGATGGCTGTGAGTTGTGCTGGTGTGACCTGACACCACTGTGACTTCCCCTGGCAGTCCCTCAGAGTGTCTGTCACAGGAGACATGGCTGGCAGACACTGTCTGGGATTCAGCAAGTGTGGTTCTTGCACCTCTCAAAACAAACAGGTCACCTACGTTACTGGTTACTACGTCACACAGTTACTGGTGTGTCAGGTGGGCTACAACCTTCGCAAGTTCTGCATGGTGTATGCTGGAAGAAAATGACCCTTAGCCAAAGAGCTCTCCTCCAAAGTCCTGCTTTAGATTGCTCATGTAAAGACAAGACTTCAGTTGCATCAGAGGAAGGACTTAAAACATCCACTACAAATAGTAGACCACCACTATCAACTGCCACTGGCTTTCTGCAATCCTTTTGTCTGGAAGCATGCAAGATGATAGATTAAATATGCAGCCCATCACTGATACCACTGAGAATTTCCATTCTCAGGTAGACCCCAGTTACTCCACTTAAATAAATCTGAACTACCCAATGCAAGCAAGCCAAGAAGCTTAACATTTCTGCTGCAGAAGAGCAGCCACAGATCTCATTTCTTGTGCTACACCTGGATTTTTCACTGGTCTGCCCCAACTCTTGGTGGTGTGTTCTGTGACTTGGTCTGGGTGATCCTGCTGTGGCAGGGAGATTGGGCTAGATGATCTTTTGAGGTCCCTTCCAATCCCTAATGATTCTATGATTCTATGTTCTCCTCTGATCCAGCCACCGAACTTGATGGACTAGCAATATTCATAGGCAAAGTCAAATTGTGTAATTAAATCACTCAAACTGCCACACAAGGTGTTTCAGGATCAATGAATTTGTAATCACAGAGCACCAAAGGAGGTAACAGAGAATAACCTACAACTGATCTGATCATCTCTAAGTGAGGTCAACAAGCATCATTTACTGACTCTGGATCAAATACATCCCTCCAAAAATGGGTTTGCCTGATGCTACAGCAGCGTCAGAGGACTGACGCTACAGGCACATTAACTCCTCCTAAACATGAGTTTCAGAATGGAGCTACCAAGGACTGGTTGCAATGGAGAGAGGAAATGTTACACCATTCCTTGGCCTAATCCTACTGCTGTGCAGTGCTGTGATCACTGCCAACAGCCTGGAAACACTATTTCTAGGCTGCACCCATCTCCTTAGACACTTCTGTAGAGAAATAGCTTGGAGCCTGCTCCCATTCAGCCAGATTGCACCCACAAATTAAAACAAATGCAACTGCCACCTTCCTCATCTGCAAAATTAATGCCGGGTGCTTCACGCCATCCACATGCTGTCCAAAGAGTCTTCTTTGCTGAAAGGTTTTTTCCCAAATGTCATGTCACAACCACAATACTCACCACACGCCAGACAGCTTTCATAAAGCAGAGGGGGAAATTAACATTCTTCCTTATCAGAGGAAAGTGGATCCGACTTCTTTCATTCCATTAAAACATCTTTTCATAGGCAGGATAAATCCCATAAATGACTTCAAGCCCTGTAGCCACCTACGGTCCATCCCAGACACCGTGTAATCAAAGCAAATGAGCATAATTGTCAACAACTCTAAATACGGGGTTTCTGCACTCTCTTCCCCGGTGTTTCCTATGTGACTGTTTCACCATGTCTGCATTTCAAAATAAGAACAAACTACACGAGATTGGAACATAAAAAGCTGTGCATTACCGAGTCCTGCAGCCCTGATTACCACCAGAACTTTGCATTCAGCTCCAGCCTCTAAATGTAACCAAGTCACAAAGCCTGTTTCACAGGACACTGGGGTCCCAGGCTATCAGACTTCACAGTCAGACTCTCTATTCATTTCTCTCTACAAGAAATGACTGCGCTCACTGTGAGCAGCTGTTCAGGTGGATTCCTCAGCTTTTTACACTCGTGTTTCCAGTCTTAGTTACCCCGAGGGGTCTGACAGACTGTTTTAAGGCAAACTCGCAGCGGTACAACTCTTTTTACTGGTAATCAGCCCCTATCACACCACCTCCCCACCAGACTGATGTGGCTTGGGGAGATGCCCTTCCCCACAGTCATGGTAAGACCACAGGGAATGACTCAAGACTTTATCTTCCATGTCTAACAGAATCAGGAGGTGTGACCCACCACGTTACGAGCCAGGTCATGTCATATCAGACCAGTGTAATGGCACGGCCAGCAGCACAAGTCATGTCAGCAGTGAAATGACAGAGCAGAGTCACCTGTCAGGTGGTGGCTCCAGGAACGCAGAACACATGCATATTGATGGAGAGTAATAGAGTGCGCAGATACATCTTCATAAAGATAATATAAATCAAACCCCTGTCCGGGCCAGGCGCGTGTCGCAGCTCTAAGATGTGCAAGTTAATTCATTCAAATTACATTTTGAACCAGACTGTAATCTGTCCTGAGGCACGTTAATGCATCAAGTGTCCCGATCCATCTTTCACAGGGTCCTGAGTTCGATCATTTTTCCCCGCATTACTAACTCCCAATTGAAAACAAGCCCCCGAATTCTATTCAAATGGCACTTCTCCTTCCATTTGTAAGTGCAAATTAAGTTACCTATCCAGCAAAAAAAAGACACTCAAAAAACCAGCTATGCCACGTTAGCATAAAACAACCTGATCTCTAATAGTAATTTCATTCTTATCAGGACTAATCCAAAATAGAAGTGCTCAACCGACTCTTTCCTTTTCTTTCCCCCCAAGATAATATTTTCTTCATTTCCTGATGAAACTGCCCATGAATGTCAGTGCACTTAAGCGATGCAAAATACGAGGTAGGGCTCTTTGTCACATAAGAACACAAGCACAAGCTAATTTACAAGTCTTTAGCTGTGTTGTCCTACAGGCACTTTTACACTACCCAGCTCCTAAAGCTAAAACCATTGCAGTCTTTGCTCTTGGCTGTAGCACCTGCAGTTCAAGTGTTCAGTGATGCTCCCAATGCGGTTGCCGAGATCCCAGCTCTACTAACGCCAAAGCTCCCCAAGACTTCAGGATACTCCTGCATTTGTCAATAACATAATCATTATTTTATTTTCACAGAATCACGGATTGTTAGGGATTGGAAGGGACCTTGAAAGACCATCCAGTGCAATCTCCCTGCCAGAGCAGGATCACATAGGTCAAGTCACATAGGAACATGTCCAGGCAAGTTTCAAACATCTCTAGAGAAGCAGACTCCACAAGATCCCTGGGCAGCCTGCTCCAATACTATTAATTCCATTACATTTTTTAATTATATATATATATAAAATTTTACTGTATTAACTCTATTAGATTAATTCTATCATAATATCAGGATATTCCATCAGTTTAATGTACCTTGTATGATAGGCCAGATGTTCCAGTGTTCAGGCACAATGGTATCACAGAATCATCCAGACTGGAAAAGACCTCTAAGATCAAGTCCAAAATATGCACAGACCTAGTACCTGTGTGTGCAAACACTTCATTCCTGAGCATAAAGAAATGATAGTAGGACTGAGGTAGGTATGCAACACTTCAGTACCTCTTGGTAATTTGTTTCCTTGGCGTCTTGCTTCAGCTGCTGCTATTTTGTTTTACTGTAGTGTTTTACTCTTTGAATGGAGGAAAAGAAAAGCCACAGTAGATCTAAAAGAAACCCAACAAGTTACACATTTTACAGCTGAGCTGTAATATCCAGTAGGAGACATGTGACGGCGGGCACCAAAATCAATAGTGTTGAAACAAAAGATGACAGAATGCCCTCTTTCACTATCTGGTTGCTAACTACCAAGACAGATTGCCAGGGCATTTGGCAAACTCTTGACTCCCAAATGCATTTACTCACACTCCCATATTTGTCCTCATAGCAAGGAGTATAGGAACTGCCCTCCTGGATGGAACCAGGATGCAGCTTTAGCAGGAGTCAGCACCAGCTACTTCAGCATGAAGCTCGGAAACCCCAAACAGGCCAGAATTGAGAGTAATCCCTCTTCCGTGTCATGACTTGCTTTGGGCTCTGAAGGCAGGAATTGACTTCTAGTGCTCCCACAGGAGACTGGGCATTCCTCCCAGGAGGATATCCAGGGCTCTTAGAAAAAGCAATTAATCTTACTAAACAGCCTATGTCTTCTTTTGCACTCTCAGCTTCGTGGACCCTGCAGCTCCACCAGCAACTCGGTTCTATTTCACATCTTAATTCAATCCCAAATTACCAAATAAATGCAATTACATGGTGATATTTGCATCACCGAGCTGTCCAAGCTGGACCACGCGTGGACTGTTTGCGTACACCATGCACAGCCAGCAGCAGCCGTGTCCAACAGCAGCCTTGTGAGCCTTCCCCACTGATCTGTTTTATTGTACAAAGTGAAACAGGTGTTTTCATTCCCTAAAGAGCTTCACTGAACCACAACAGCTCTGCAGTAGGTGTTGTGCAGCCCGGGCCAACCCACAGCTCCACAGGCAATGCCCAGCCCCAACCAGAATCGTAGCCAGTCCCCTCAGAGCCCTGTGGAGCTTTGGCTGGAAGGTGTTACCTCACAAGGGAGGACACAGACTATGCGAAGGCCACCACACTGAAGCACAACTCTGAATCCACCTCCTCAGTTTAAAAACAGGTTGCAGCGTTGTACCTGGAGCTCCTGCCATCCTGCTAGCAGCTCATCAGTCAGCCCGTATGTCCTGTGTTGGACATTGTCCTGTGGACTATAACTTACCCTGTTGCTGAGAGCAAGGGCCACGTGATTTTTGTTACTATTACAGCAACTTTCCCACTGCAATGCCCTTTTGAGCAGCCTCTTCATAGAGTTTATTCCTTCCTTACCCAGAGAGTGACATCCTCCTCCTGTCACAAATTGCATATGCAATACATTAAGAGCTGGCAGCGTTCTTCTTAAAAGCACTAGATCACTACTCCTGTTGTAACTCTTACTCCACACATGTTACTCAAAGGCTCAGTAGAGAGCACCATTAAAAAACAGGAACACCAGAGCCTGCTTTTTATCCCATAAATAGTTAGAGCTCTAAGACAGCAAGGTCAGCACAACATCTTAAAGGTCAAAAATGAGTGAGAACATTTCCACTTATAATTCCATCAGCCTTCTCTTTTTAATGTGGGAAGAGGAAAGCACGTTCCTGCCCGCGCGCTGAGGACATACCATCTCAATTCAGTGCTGTGTGAGAAATGCTGGATGGGTGGGATCTGGCCACCGTAACTTTTTCAATGAAACTGTAATATTCAAATCGCTATGCAAATCTTTTACATAGCAACACAAGGCCCACCAGAGTCTTCAGCTTGAATTACACCTACACAATCAGAGAATCACAGAATGTATTGGCCTCCTTAGGTCATCTAGTCCAACCCCCAGCAACAAGCAGGGACATCTCTAACTAGGACAGATTGCTCAGAGCACCATCCATCCTGACCTTGAATGTCTCCACGAATGGGGCCTCAAACACCTCCCTAGGAGTATTTTGCACTGATCTGATCTGAACTAACTGCAGATTGAGAAGGACCGTGCAGGTGCTATGCTGGCGATGATTCTTTCTTTCCTTTACTTTGACGTTACTGGACTAAGCAGCAACATGGAGCTAAACATAAGACAAAGCATTCTCCTCATCTGCACTCATTCTCTTGACTGTGCTGCCATTCAGTGAGACCTGGACAGGCTGGAGAGCTGTAGAGAGAGAAATGTAA
>VZRI01000035.1:174308-219918 GCA_013397515.1 Upupa epops | reverse complement strand
GAAAGGCTGAGGGAGCTGGGTCTCTTGAGCTTGGAGAAGAGGAGGCTGAGGGGGGACATCATTAATGTCTACAAATATGTGAGGGATGGGTGTCAGGAGGATGGAGCCAGGCTCTTCTCAAGGTCATCTGATGATAGGACAAGGGGCAATGGGTGCAAGCTGGAACAGAGGAGGTTCCATATAAATACCAGAAGGAGCTTCTTCCCAGTGAGGGTAATGGAGCATTGGAACTGGCTGCCCAGGGGGGTTGTGGAGTCTCCTTCTCTGGAGATGTACAAGCCCCACCTAGATCTGTTCCTGTGCAACCCCGTCTAGGTGATCCTGCTGTGTCAGAGGGATTGGACTGGATGATCTTTCAAGATCCCTCCTACTACCTAATGATTCTATGATTCTATGACTTGCACTTGTCTGTAATATTTCTGTCACAGCACCAAATATGCCAGAACTGTTTGAGATCCAAATCTCAGCCAGAGTAAAAGACTAATCACAAACGTGGGTTACACACATTTAATTCAACATACCAGAAGCAATTTTCTCACTCTCTTTAGCATTTTATTTGCTTATAAATACAAGTCAATACCACAAGATGGCACTTTCTTACTTGCAACACACACTATTATAAACACTTACCCTCTTCAAATGTTCCCAGATGTTTACGACACCTAACTTTCCCAGTGGTTTTGAAACATTTAAAAAAGCAAGACCCTCTATAAACTGCATTTGTGTTTGATGCATATTAAATGAGGTCAGGTAATTAAATTCAAAAAAAGAATTTATAAATATTTCAGATAAGAAAATTTAAATACAAAAGCAGAGTTTGTCTTAATTAAAATGAACAGCAATTTAAACTGGCTCTAATGTATCTACATGGTTTAATTTAATTTAAAATACTTTTTAAACAATCGAATCCTCTAGCCATTCATCAAAACACCTATCTACTCAACTCTTTAAAAAATATTCTTGGTTAAGAAACCACCTATGCTTTTTCATAACGATCCTTATTCTGTCCTGTAGGTGGAAATGAAGCAAAATCATATTCCAGACTAGAAAACAGGATAAGAAGGAAGAAACTTTAAAAAACCTGATAACTTCAGACGCTTCAACTCATTCTTCCTTGCGCTTCTCAAAATACATGATCTGGTTTTTAGAGTCTTTGAACGAAATGTAAACACTAGAAAACTCATTGTTGAAGTATGTGAAGAATAAAGAAGGCTGCACTAATATAGTGCATAATGATGCTGTGTCAAACTTGTCATTTACAGTAAGTGTCACGTCTTCCTCTGGATTGTCATGCCTTTTTGTCACTAATTCACTTTGACGTCTGCAGAGTCTCTTGGATTTATTTTTATTCCCATTGCTCAACAGGAAGAGAGGACGTATTTTCTGGTCTCTGATGTATTTGCTCCAAGTCTTTGACTTTGAGGTGGCAAAATTTTAAGCTTGCGATACTTCTGTTCTGCCCGGTATATTATACACATCAAGAGATTCCTCAAAAAACTGAGAAGTCGGAGAGTTCCCAAAAAGAAAGCAGTTAAGGCAGTCGATGTCTACATTTGGATTTCTTTTTTATGTTACATGTCAATGTCTCCATCGTAGGCTAAGGTTAGAGGCTTCTGCTGCGGAGGAGGGCTTTGATGCTGCTTTGTTTTTTTGCTGCAAGAAAAAGACAAATAATTCATGAGACAAAATTAGGAGCTGTCCTAGGGCTCAGAAACACCGTCACACCCCGAACTTCAACAAAAGCATCAGCTTCTCAAGTCGGTTGTTTCGTTTTGCAGCTAGGGGACACTGCAGCACAGCATCTGCTTCCATGGAAAAGCACATGGAGCTGCTCGAGTGCGGTTCGGTGTGTGGCAGGGACACACAGCCTGTCCAAAACAGGCAGCCAACTGTGCTCTGTGTTCATCTGGAGAGGAAATACAGCTTATTTGTCTCCAGTGTCTTCTTACAGCTGACAAAACAAGGAACACCTCGCAGGAAAAATTGAAGCATGAACTGTCTGGGACTGGGATATTCTCATTTTTTCTTTGGCACAGTACTGAAGCAACAATTATTATTATTGAGAAATGTACTTCTTTGCCAGGCTTCCAGTGATGGAGAACGATGCAATGTTATTTAAAAAATCCTCTCTATGCTCCACTGCCAGGCCATGGAGAAATGGCAGCTAGATGGCTTGGAAAATAAGGAAGCTGCAATGCCTAAGCAGCACCCAAATGCTGGTACTGAAGCTTTCAATTGAAGACCGAGGGCAGGATTAAGAGAGTGGGAGAGAATAAAGTGATGCAGGTCATGATTGTGACTCCTTGGTCACCTCCCCTGAGCTGACAGGGCTAAGGGCAGCTGCCCAGGCCACCTCCATGGTCCTCAGGGACAGCTGTGGGTGTTGCAGGACACATGGCCACTGGTCACTGCTCCCTTCCTGTTCCTTTTTCGCACTTTCCCAAACTTTTCCATTACCCCATGGAAAAGACAAGGGGTGATGGGTATAAGTTGCTCCTGGGGAGATTCCAACTGGAGTCCAGAAGAAAATTCTTCACCAATTAAACATTGAAATCATCTCCCAAGGGAAGGAGTCTATTGCCCTACACTAGACAGTTTTAAGACTCAGATTGATGGGACATCTAATTTAAACTCCATGTTTAACTTGATAAGTTGGACTTACCAAGGACTTTGAGATCCCTTCCAACTGGTATTCTATGAAATACTCAAACCAGAAAGAGAAGCACTAGCTCCATGTGCCTGGAGCCACTCTGCTTTTGGAGGAGGGAGGAGCGCAGGCATCTCTCCCATCAGCAAAGCCCAGTACCCTGTCTCAGGGTAACAGCAGGTTTAGACCCAGGACATCTTTCTATCTAACATGTTCACTGCAAACACCTATTTTAGCGTTTCCTGAGCTGGAATGTATATCCAGCAAACCACAATTAACACCAAGAGACCCAATCTGCCGTGAACTGCTCTCACTCTTTGAATCCATTAATCTTGCTGGCACGCAGCATCCCTGGCAGCAGCACGGTCACAAGGTAATAAGGCACTGCCTGAAAAATGAAATCTTTTGTTTATTTTAAACCATCGTTTCATCAGGTGCCTCCTCCTTCTTGTGTTGTGGGAAATAAAAATTCCCCAGTGCCCTTTTCTGCTCCATTCATGATTTCACAGATCTCCATTATATTCCCACATCAAACATCATTTTCCAACTGAATGCCCCTGTTCTATTTAGCCCTTCCTTGAGCTGAAGCCAGCTCCTCGATCCAATCAGCTGCCTTTTATCGGTTTTACTTAATGTTTTTTTCTTTTAAAGAATACAATAAAAATCCCTTTCTAATCCCAGGAGAAGTTGGACCAAATATAAGGGTCTACTGATAACTCAAACCCTTCCTCTGCACAGCCACCATACTTCTTCATGTCCATTAACACTGATAATTGGAAGAGTTTTAAATCACTCTGAGGTAGAGGCCAAATAACGGCAGTGACGCAACCCAAGCTCCATCCCTTCCTGAAGCCTTGAGGATGAAATCTCTGCAAGGCAGACCTTTGTGATATGTTTTTAATTGTTCGAATACAAGCAAACTAGATTTTATTTAGGGACACAGACCATCCGCACTCACCACATCAGGTAGGATGTGAAAATCAGGAAAACTATGATGAGGAACCCGCCAGCTGAGACTCCATATACCCATATCTTCAGTTTACCATCTGTTGGAAGACGGATGACAAGGATGAAGTGGGGAAAAAAGAGGCATAAACCCCTTTATTTTAAAATACACCAACTTTCATAAGATTAAGTAAAAAGAAAGCACTCAAGCAAAATCAGTAGCATCACAGGTGGAAACCACAGCAAGGACTGGCTGGGAATAATACATAAACCCCACATTTTTCACAGAAAACAAAACCCAGCTGTTTTAAAGACAAAATCAGAACCTTGGTAAGAGGTGTAGATTTGTCCCCAGTGGAAACTGAAAATGACCTCTTCGTCTCACTTTTCCAAAGCTGAATTCTTTCATAACCTCCCTCTGGCTGAGCTCCTGCAGTTCATTACAGCCATACTGGGCTACCAGGGCAGCACAAGCAGAACAGCCTGGCCACGCTTCTGCCCACGGGAAGGAGCAGTAGCATGAGTGCCTGCACCTCTCTCCTGGGGATGGGCAGCAAGCAGACGTGCCTGCAAAAGCTGTGCCCAGGAAGAAGACCTCCTGCAGCAGATGACTGAGCTGCAGATGATAAGGCTGAGGAGCACCAGGGAGTTAACTGGTTCCAAGTAGCCTATGGACAAACAGCCAAAAACTCCCCCACCAGCATACACAGAAGGGAGAGATGCTAGTCATGTGGAAAAATGGGGAGGACCTGCAGGAGGAAGAGACTTCCCCCAAAGTAAAAGTTGTCCTTGCAGAACTCTTTCACTGCTCCACAAACTGAAGAAGAAAGACCCACCCTATTCAGGGTTCATGCTGGAGCTGAGCAAAGCAGCCTGACCTGCTCCTGTAACAACCAGCATAACTAAGAGAAGGAGACTGTAGTAGGTGACTCTCTTCTGAGAGGCATAGAAGCACTCATCTGCCAACCCAACACACTCTAGAGACTTGTGCTGTTTAGCAGGGGCTCAGATCAGGGATGTCACCAAGAAATCACTAAGCCTCCTACAGCCACTGACTCTTACCCAACCAGTGATACTGTGAGGAGCTATCTAATCATAGAATCATAGAATCATCAGGGATCGGAAGGGACCTTGAAAGATCATCTAGTCCAATCTCCCTGCCACAGCAGGACATCCAGGCAGGTTTAAAATGTCTCCAGAAAAGGAAACTCCAGAAAAGGAGACTCTACAATACACACACACCCCAACTAAGTATAACAAGAAGGATTATGGAGCCTTGGGTGTGGTGGTAAGGGACTCTGGAGTGTAGGTTTTTTCATCAATCTTCCTGGTCAATGGGAAGGGGTCTGAAAGGGCCAGTTGAATCTGAAGAACCAATTAACGGTTACAGGACTGGATCCAGGCTTCAGACTGCATGGCATCCTTGTCTTTAAATTAAGGAGGCGTGGATTTGGTCGATGGACCACTCAGTGAATAAGGAATTGCCTGGATGGTCACACTCAAAGTTGTGGTCAATGACTTGGTGTCCACATGGAGATCAGTGATGGGTGACTGGTGTTCCTCAGGGGTCAATATTGGGACTGGTGCTGTTTAACTTTGTTGGTCACATAGACGGTGGGAATGAGAGCACCCTTAGCAAGTCTGAGGATCACACCAAACTATGTGGAGGTGTGTTGTGCAGAGGGACCTTGACAGGCCTAAAGGCTGTGTGAACCTCATACAGTTCAACAAGGCAAAGTATAAGGTCCTGCACATGGGTCATGGCAAGCACAAATACATGCTGGGAAGAGAATGGCTTAAGAATAACCCTGTGGAGAAGGACTTGGAAGCATTATTTGATGAGAAGTTCAACATGATCCAGCAACATGCATTCACAGCCCAGAAAGCCAATAGCACGCTGGGCTGCATCAATAGAAGTGTGGCCAGTAGGTCAAGGGAGGTGATTCTCACCCTCTATTATGCCTCACCTGGAGTATTGCATCTAGCTGTGGGGCCTCAAACATAAGAAGAACATGGACCTGTTGGAGGGAGTCCAGAGGAGGACTGTGGAGATGATCAAAGGGCTGGAGCACCTCTCCTATGAGGACAGGCTGAGGGAGCTGGGGTTGTTCAGCCTAGAGAAGAGAAGGCTCCACAGAGACCTTACAGCAGCATCTCAGTACCTAAAGACAGCCTTACAGGAAAGCTGGAGAGGCACTATTTACAAGGCCATGTAGAGAGGCAATGAGTTTAAACTGAAAGATGGTCTATTTAACTTAGACATAAGGACAAAACTCTTCACTGTGAGGGTGAAGGTTGCTCCAACAGGCTATGGAAGGGCCAGAAGGGGCTTTGAGCAACCTGGTGTAGTGGAATATTACCCTGCAATACTTTCACTCAGGAGCCAGTCATTGGATTGCTAGGGCAAAGGCAGTTCAATGCTAAGCTGACCCAGGCAGAGACACAGGTAACACCTGACCTCTTTAGCCTAAAGAAAAAAGAACTGAGAAGGGATGGGATTGTTCTTTCTAAATACTTGGGAGTCAGTTGGGGTAAACAACAGCAAGCACAAGTGACAAAGCTACTTAGAGCTAAAAAATGCTTGGGCAACAAACAGGAATAAACCCAGCTTAGAATGGAAACAAGAATACACTTTGTACTAGTAAGAGGGATAAAGTTGTGCAAGAGTTGGCCACAGTAGCAGTACACCTTTAAGCCAAGGTAAGGCTCCTTATAGGATTGATTGTGTTGCATTGATGGAGACCCACTCTATGACCTTGTCCACTCCACGTGAGCTTGAGCGTTTTGAAACATTTCATTCAGACAGAAGCTCTCGGCACACGTGATTTGGGCAGGTCCTTAATTACAAGCTTTGTATTAATAATGATAATTTTTAGGAGCTCTCTGTTTCTTGCTCCATCCTGGCTGTACAGCATTCCTTGCACTGTTTTTTTCCATGCAGCACTAGCCTGAGCTGATTCACACCAACAGAGCTGATAATACATACTGGAGGCAGGAATACAAACCTCTGCCATGCCTACAGATACAGTTTGACAGAGGCCGTTTCAAACTCAGTCATGCGAGTGTGGCATTACTTCACAGACAATCACTGAGCCTGTTCTACATTTTGTGTTTGAATGATGGATTTTTTCAAAGGGAAACATATTTTAATCGCATCCCAATCTTTCTTCTTCCTTTGTGGAAAGCCTATGTACCTCTCACGCATCCTCTTTTCTTGAAACGCTTCTCTCCTATGTAAGGAGAGCTCCGTTCGTCAGGTGTGGGTGAGCTTTTGGGGTCATTATTGCTGGGCAAGAACTCTGTCACCCTCTCAACTGGAGAAGGACAAGAAACAGCTGCACAGAGACTGGCACAGCCACAAAAAGGTATCCCACCATTTCTGCTGTGAAGGCAGTGCTGCTCTCCACTCCCAGTGTAAGGGCATTGGACCATGTCAACCTACAATTTGAACATTGCTATTTAAATTGCCTCTCAACTTGAAAAAAGTTTCTGTACCTGAACTCTGGCCTCCCAGAGTGTGCTAAAGAAAGGAAAACCATACCCTGGTTCAAAATCAGGTCTGTGCACTCCTGCAGAGCATTTAAAAGAACAAAACCATCAGCCTCATTAAATTGTAATAAAATTCATGTTCCAAACTGTAAGCGGGAAGGGAAATCACAAATTAACAGGAGAAAGGCACATATACTTTTACTGACAGATATGAGTCCTTAGGCATACACAAATGTCAAGGACTCTGGTACTGAAGGGTGGTAAATGCCACCCGTACCGGGAGCATTCACCACAGACTTCCTATCAAGAGCGTAAGTGGTAGGTAACAGTGGTTTTGTGGCTCAGCTAGCAGTAATTATTGCAACCCCCAAGACTAGTAAGCCTGAGACCGTTTAAGGGGAGTAATTACATACTTTGTCACAAAGTTAAACAAAGGGGAGTGATTTGAAGAGCACCAGCCTTGATCTGGGGCCTGAAGGGCACATACGGACTGAAGAGTTAACTGCAGGATGCCATGGGGTTGCTGATACACTTAGCACACATGGAGTGCATTTATTCCTTTCCTATATACTGTTTCTATAACATTTCTGCCCTGAAATTAAATAACAACATGTTCGATAAAAGATTCTTAGTCCCTATTTCTGTCTTGCAGTCCCTGGGGGGGAACTGGCTCACAGATGCTGCACTGAGGTCAAGCCTACCAGAAGCTTTCTGGGATGCAGCCTCAACTGTTGATTTAAAAGGAGAGGACTGCTGCATACACTTACACCTCTCTCCCTTTTTCTAACCCTGTAAAGGTATCAGCTTAAGATATGACACCTAAATAAGACAGCCTACTGAGGGCCACGGATGCTGACAAAAAGGCAATTAACCCCAAACCTGTGACTCAAACAGCTGGTGAACTGCGTGGGCTTCTGGATGATGGGTTTGATCAAAAATCATCCAACTTTAAAAGGCTCTGGACTGAGCTCTATGAGCTTGGAGACTGTCAACGCAAAGGTTAACTGCTGCGTGCAAATCAAATATGTAAATGTAACATTCAAAGTGTGATCACATATCTCACACAGAATTATGGCTCCTGAATACCTTTTGACACATGTTTTCTGAAGTCTCGTGCTCACTACAAACTCACAGAAAACAAATGCAAGGCCAGGTAACAGATGAGGGGGAAGACTGCTCTGACAGTGTTTTAGACTATGGGGTGCACTCGTGCATCTCAGTGAAAAACTGATACACCTGACACCTCCGTCTCCCATTTCAAAGTCCTACTTGCCTTTCAGAAATCTATTTTTAATAAATTAGTCTTGCAAAAATAGCAGTCAAAATGGTAATCAGCTAATTATAGCTACAGCACCAGTCCCGTGGACCTGCCTGGGCACATCCAGTATGTGGCTTCAAGCGGGAAGCATTTTATGGTGTGGAAGTCAAAGGTCTTTGGGATGCACTACTTGTGCACAGCAGTCTGCCTGCTTTTTGGGGGGTGTTTTTTAATGCCTTAAAGGCAACATTTTTCCCTTTCTACCCCCCTTTTTTCCCTGTCATAAACTTCTCAAACATGGCACAAAACAACCAGTATTTTCTCTAATGAAATCTTAAGTACTTTCTGCTCTGAATCTTCTGAAGCTCCAGTGATCAGTATCTTCCCCAGTGCAAACATATTACTTCTAGAAACACTATCAGATAATACTTCTAAGCATCCCCCCAAATCACATATGAGTCTAGTTGTGCAAAATATTATTGCTTCTTTCTGTCTTCACTATCTCTCAACATAAGAGATTGTGATTACTTTGTATAGGCACAAAGGAATGAGAGATGGCATGCGGGCTGGAAACTGGGAGGCTGCTCTGCAGCTCCCAGACACAGGCTCTGATGTTATGATCTACAAAGCTTGTACCTTTCTTCTACAGAAACATTGTAAAGACAATTTATTCCATTCATATTTAAGTTTTTTCACCTGGATTAAAAGGTTGAATAGACCATCCTTTGAAAATGTCATGCATTTTTGAGTTCACAGGTTTATTTTTTCCAGCAATGGTCTTAACATCAGCTTTCTTATCTTCTAAACCTGGTACCTTCATGCAGTAATCCAGGAAACCATTTGATCTCATTATTTCTGTATATCCTCGCTCACAACCGCAGACTCCACTCTAGGTGATAAAAGGGAATTCAGTATTAAACCAAACTGCATCTTCTTTCAGAACAGAGCAAACTATAGGTAAATATGCAGCAACTGCAAGGTATATCCTGCACACACAACTTAAGCAGCAACAGATCAAACAAGTCAGGAAAAAGCAAACCCATTTCACTTAAAAAAGCCAAAATATTCTGGAATTTGTGGGAATTGGTTGAGAAAGAACCAGTAATTACACAAAAGCCCAACATTCAAGAATTTTCATCCTAGCAGGCTTAATGACAGGCACCTCTATTGGCATTCCTGCATGTGTCTAAAAGCTGTGTAGATATGGAATTTAGGGACATGGTTTAGTGGTCTCCTTGGGATAGCTGGGTTAACAGTTAGACTCAGTCTTAAAGGTCCTTTCCAACCTAAATGATTCTATTATCTGCAGCTTCACCCAAACTGGCCCTGTTGGGCATTAGAAGAGACAAGGAACAATCCAGCTTCACAGTCAAACCTTGCCCATGTACTTCCACTCAGTATTTCATGGGACTACCTGAAACAAAGCCAAAATATCCGCTGTCCTGGATCAGTCCAAACGGTTCCTTTATGAGGTTTCTTGGAAGTCTGTGTTTTGCAAAATAGAGATTTGGAATTTTGATTTCTAACATAGATTTTTAAGACCTTTTTCCTTTGCTAATGATCTTGTAATCGTGATGGCAGTCTAAGGGTCTGATACCCTCCATTACAATCTGAACAGGCAATGACTTACAATCACTGTGATAAGAACTCGACTCTTGAGATGAGTTTTGTTGCCACACCATCCCGCACTGGTTGCCAGAAGTGATTCTGAGCTTTCTTAGACAAGAGGTGAAGACTCAAAAGTTTTCATAGCTAACAACTTTACACTCACTCACTATTTTTATGTTCCTGTAGGTTCTGAGCATTCTCATGATCTTCCTCTCAGCCACTTTCCAATCTGACTCC
The DNA here is from genome assembly GCA_013397515.1 of Upupa epops. NCBI lineage: Eukaryota > Metazoa > Chordata > Aves > Bucerotiformes > Upupidae > Upupa > Upupa epops. The sequence goes on along the minus strand of VZRI01000035.1, from coordinate 209,734 downwards.
TCAGCTGAAATTGAGAACTGTGGAGGCTACTTTCAAAATATAAATATCTAAACCCTGACCAACCCTGGCTACTGGTTCTGGGTTTTATACTCTGTCACAGCTCTGACACAGTTAAGGCATTTTGGGAAGCTCTTACTCTGTACTTGAGCACTGCAGCAAGGGACATTTGTTAACCTCTGGGCTCATGTTTGCTCAGAGAAGTGAGCGAGAAGCATCTCCATGATCCAGCAAGTGGTGCACATGCTCAACAGTTCAACAAAAAAAAAATCACTCCCAGGTTTTGCTTTAGAAGCCAATATGGGACTGGTGGGAAGTTACAGCTCCTTGACACTCATGGGACCTTCCTGTGTCCGTGAAGGAGCTGAAGGGGACATAAACTTTTATCTCCTCTTTTACAGGAGTTCTAAACAGTCCTTCTCCTACAGAATAGCACAATAGCATTCAATTAAACTTAAAATAAAATTAAACTGAGAGTCCCAAAACTCCTCCACAGGCCAAACACCACCTTGCAACACCACACAAATACTCCTTCGCTCATTTGTGCCGGTTTATGGTTTCCTTTCACACTTGACATTCCCACAACTTCCTCGAGGTGGTACCATGGACACACTAAAGTTCGTTCTAGGTCCATTTAAGACAGTGAAGCTAATTGAATAGATGATGTGCTGTTAATTTCTCAGCCATGTTCTGCAGCGAGTATTTACCTGTGTGCAGTAGGAGAAGGGTTTGCTGCATGGCGGGGTGCAATGCCGAACTTCTGCCGGTTTCGTCCGAGGAGCACATCCTCCTGCAAGAGACAACACCTAGTACCTTCAAGGGTATGGTTCACATATTTTTGACTTGGCTCACCGTGGTATAAGAAGTTCTTGCTTGCTTATTTTATATAGTAAAAAACTAGTCTATTGAGCACATTAGCATAATATCTGTAGGCATTGCATTAATTAATTTGCCTTAACAAGGCAGGGAATTATTATCATACCCATCTCGTTAATGGAGAACAGAGATACACAGATTTAAGCACTTTGCCACAGGCCACATAGGAAGCTGGGGACAGAATCAGGAATTAGATGCGGATCTTCTATGTCCTCATTAATGCCTTATCTACAAAAGAAGACATAATCCACACAACGCCTTTGCCTATCCTCACTTGGGGAAGCCTGTGCTTCTATAGGAATAAAAACATGCTAATGAGTTCTTAACTACTCTGCAACCTCTGCACATAAAACTTTTGTTATTATCTTAACTAGTCATTATAAATAGAACTTGATAAGCACATCTGCATTTTTGTTTCTGGTCTTTCCTCATGCACCCTGAGCATATCGAGAGAGATCCTAAGGATGTGCAAGCCCTCCTGCCTTTGCCAATCTCTTATGGAGCTTCAAAGTGCTGACCATGAATTTCTCTTTTCATCCTGTGCTGGCAGAATTTGTAGGTCACAGTAACAGCAGGAACCTCACAGTTTGAGTGATGTGAGATTCCTCTGTGTTGAATAGAAGAGGCACAAAATGTGGGCTCTCTATCATATGTGATACGTTCTCTTCTGTTCTCCTCAGTTACAGGCAGGTTGGAGCAGCAGCTGTGCTGGGCAGCCCAGGCAGCCCTTTCAGCATATGCACACTCATTTCTTCTTGTGCTCAACCCAACAGCAGGGGAAACTTGCCCAAATATGTTCATATGATATGTGTGTGGTGTAGACCTGACAATAAGGCTGGTGAGCTCCCATCTGTCTTTCCTACACATAAATGAGAACAGAAATGCTGGAGCAGTTAGGAAGGATGTCCAACTTCCCACTGAGCAATCGATGTGGAGAAGAAAAACCTGGATGGAGCCTTTCTGTTCCGTTCCAAGGCAATTTGTGGGTGTGTACCTGTGACATTTAATCCATCCGAGCGCTGACACCACACTGTGCGCACGTTGTCTCTCCAAAGGCTGGTTTTCCACAGGTAGTCATAACACTTCCCTCCTGCAATATCAACACCAGTCAGTCTTCACCTTGTAACAAAACTAACATAAACTCTTGATGAGTGGAAGCAGCACCGTGGACAAACTACCTGTGCAAGGACGTGTTTCCACTGCTTGTCCAGAGCAGCCTTCCTGGTTCTCAGCAGACTGAACGATAAATGCCCTGGATCGGGATTGGCGACCTGTTGTCTCAAAGCTCCTGCCATTGATGCAGGTAAGCTCACAGGAGCTCCATTGTGACCACTCTGTCAGGTGGCAGTCACCTGCACAGTGAAAGAATATATCAGAAGGAATCAGCCTTAAAGGATAAGGACAACCGAAGAATACAACAGCTTTAATAGTGAAATACCCCCGGTTTTTCGCTTGGTGGAATGCAAGATTCAGATTTGCTGCTTCATGAGGAATCCTATTTCTCTAAAAACAAAAGAAGCCTTTTTCAGGTGATCTAGAAACAGCATTTACCTGATCTGCTGAAGTATACATTCTTACTATCACAGCTGACAGTGCTCAGAGCTATGGAAGCATCTCCATCTCAGCTATCCCAGGCAGAAACACACTGTGACTTTCCAAACACTTACCTGGGCAAGGCACTGAGCATGGTAACTGCAGCACACTCTCTTTTGCTGGCAGCTCACCACAGAATGCATTTTCTACTGGTTTGGATGTAGCAGAAACAGATGCATCATGCACTACACACGTGAGGTTGCGGACTTGCAATCCATCTCCGCACTGTCCACCCTACAAAATAATAGAAGAGGCACACATCACTGACATTAGCAGATGACTGAAGTAACACAGTTGATTTCACCTAAGAAGACTTCGAAGATACAAATTTGGTGTTTGGACAGGAATAGCATCCCTAGTTACGGGAAGACAGATGGAGATCCCTATACACATCTCTACAGAAGCTCAGAGGCAGAGCCACACAGAAAAGTGTATCTCAACCAAAGCTGGAGAAGAGGTAGGTACCATAAAAGCGTCAGCACTTCACGCCTTTTACTAGAGGTAGTGAATTTACTCATTCTTAAGGAGTGCCCAGTTATATGGACATTTTTTGTTTCTGTAAAGAGGCCAAGAACAGAGCCTGCCCGTAACAGACAAATAGGACCAATAGAAGCATTTCCGAGGTTTCAACCCTGCCACAGCAAATGCCATCCAGCTGTATCCTCCAGTTAATTAGACTGCAAGGACTATTGCCTGCTAGGCTGTTTGTGTCATTTATTGAAGGGACCTATTGGTCCTGGAGCAGACAGATCAACTGGTGTCAACATTACCCATAGTCATTCATCACCTGTTAGCACTGAACCCCATCTGACCAAGCAAAAGGAGGCTCCCTCCGAGCCACTCCACATTCATCAATCCAGTTCTGAAATACTTAGCCACATTCTGAACTATGGGCTGAAGAAGACTTTCTTTACCAGAGAACCAATATTGTTTGGCTAAAGTGATGATCAGGAGCTGAGAATGCTTTAAAAGCTGAAGCTCCTCCTAAAGGCTGGAATTGTTTCTGAAAATCAGAGCTGCAATGATGTTTGAGGAGCACACCTTTACCCCCTGCGATGCTTTAGGAAACTGTGCCTGAAGCCTTTCAGAAACAACACTTTACAAATTCAGTAAATAAAACTCAAGAAGAAGGATGAAACATTGCTTTTATATAACCAAGGGATTCTTCTAAAATAATAGGCCTCATCTGCAGAACAGCACGGCTCCTGCTGAGCACATTCATTCAGCACTGGGTTTCTCCAGAATGGCTCTCCTGCACACTCCCGGGAGTTTTTTCATTCCCTTCATCCCTTCTGTTGCAGACCCACAGTGAAATGGAAATAAGAACATAACTAGCTGGCTTTAGAGCAGTTGCTAATCAAAAGCATCTTAGAGAAGCATTAGTATAGATTTACTATATGCAGCCAGATTTCAAGTTTTTAACACCGCATTTCACTGTAGTCAGTATGTAGCTTACTGTTCAAATTACTGCTTCACCACTGAAACCTCTACTGCGGTCTGAGATTAATGGCGTGTGAATAACTCATGTAGCTGTCAATTGGGTTAGAGCTCTTGGAAATGACTGGTGGAAACACAAGACAATGTGGAGAAAATTCCCAGGGGAAATTTCAGGCACTAATCAAACTGCAATGGGTTTCCAGCTTCAAGTGGCGCAAGGAATGACTAAGTGACTAAAGAGGAGAAATTAAAACATATACTTCTATAAACGGTGTGTTTCTATATGTGTCAATATATAACCAGCTATATAAACACTGAGCTAAAAGTAGAAATAGACAGCAGGAAACAATACATTTTTCTGGTAGCAGTCTCCACAACAGAAGTCCACATGCAAAATTCTTCATTCTTCTATCACACTATACCGCACAGTTGTATTTCCCAATGTTAAGAATAAAAAATAAAGAAAACCCACAAACTCTCAAGCAAGCCCCAAAATAAAGGGGTTGCTTTTCAACAGTGGCTTCAGTTCATTTGCTTTCTCTCACTACCACCAAAGCGTTCCTTCTCTCAACTGAATTGAAAGAGAAGTCATTCTGTCATTTACAGAGGGAGATGGGGTTTGGTGTATTTGGTATAGGTCATAAGCAATGCAGCAGCACTGCATTAGCTTCCTCATCATCTTAAAATTATTCACATCCCCATAATTATACAGTTGAAGATCTAATTAATAGCTGTGGAATCAGTGGAAGTTCAGTAATGACACTGTGAGGATGCAGGGAAGAGCTGCTAATCGGAGAACTGCCAAAGAAACCATGCCATACTTAAAACCCAGGGGATCCAATCTGTCTTCCTTCAAAGAGGTGATCATCTGAGGTTAGCCTAGAACCAGGATTTGCTTCTTGAATCGTGAGCTCTTTGCAGAAAATCTGCAGAGATCTGCCTTCCAGAGGGAATCTGGCTGCAAAACATCTCTGTGTTTGCCCTACGGAGAATGGAGAACCCACCCTGGGTTCTCTAAATACGACCTGGAGGTATGGGCCTCTCCAGGAGCACTTGCACAAAGCCTCCACTTCTGAGCCCACTCAGCCCAACCAACCACTCATAAAATAAGGAGAAGGTTCACTCCAGGAGTGTTTTGAACAGACAGGTGTCTTCTCAAGTGACCAACATGCTAACAGAAGGCAGCATCTGCACGAACCCCCTCTCACATATGTGGAAGCAGTGGAGAGTGATAACACACTAAGAACAGTCCTAATGAGGTGCTTTGCCTAGATCTGCCTTTAAGGAAAGTTGTCCCTTTTCAGCTTTCCCTGGTCTGTGTGTGTTCCCAACAATGTAGGTAAAGAGTTGATTGGGCAATGCTCTCACACGCTGATAAGCATTTAATCAGGTAAAAGTTTTCTCTAATGAGGAAGCATTTCATGATCCCATTTAAGGGCGTGCTTTTCATGTTAGAAAGGAAGGGTTCTTAGACTTCTTCTGAATGTTAGGCAGCTAGCGCTTGGTAATGTCTGACTACTTCACTTATATCCCTTTAATGGAAAAATTTAGGAACCCCATCAGTCACTGCTAATTTATCTTTTTCTTTTAAGCTAATCAGGGTAAATCACTTCAGCTCCAGTAGGATAATGATGAATGCAATGTAACCCTTTAGGATGACCATCTCCCAAGTTCTGCAACCCTCTGAAGCAGAAGAAATGCCCCATGCTGGCCAGAGATGGGCCTATGACACATGCAGTCACTGGAGAGCAACCCACTGATTTCCCTACTGTGAAAAGCAGCAACACACAACACTTAGCAGGCTCGGTTCCTAAACAAGCAGACACCTCTAATTATTCACATGAAGTCGATCTAGCATAAAACAGCCCTTCTACAATTAAGAACTGCAGTCTCAATTATCTCATAATGCAAGGAAGAAATATTTCAGCCTTATAATTAATTGTGCCATTTACATTACTACAGGAAGATGCTTTCACAATATGCATTTCGGTCTTACCATGAGATGCATTTACCTTATTTCAAAGAGCCTCCTTGAAAACAGGTCTTCTGACAGCTTGGTTTAGAAAATAAGCTTAAGCTTCTTTTCTGGTAAAGCACAGGAATAAATCACCCTGTATTTATGAACTACATTTAATTCCTAAGCACCTCATTAAAGAGAAGTGAACATGAATAAAATGGCTCCTCTCCAAAACAAAGCAAAGGGTAGGGAAACTACATCACAGTAATTTAAGGACAGAAGCAGGCTCTATCTCACTGGAAGCCCAGGATGGTATCTGGGTTAGGGAAGGCTGTGATTATTGCTCTGAGCTGAAATGTAGCTGGGTCTGGACGCTCATGCGTCTAATCCGCATGATGCGTTATCTGTCTGGAGTATGCCGGGTTGTTAATTCAGCTTCCCTACTAATTCTTTTATCAGCTCTATTAGCTCCTACACTTGGAGGTCTCTTCCCTAATGTTTAATAGAATTTGCTTACATTAGCTGAACAAAAAAATCAGCTGATGTTATCATCTTTTACTATACTTATGTAACATAAATAAATACTGAGTGCAGCACATACAAGGGCCATAATCACACTCCTAGGTGCAGTAGGTTGCTGTTCATTACATAAACTCTATAATTAATATATAAATTAATTTATATTTTGTGATATTTCTATTCTATTCTATATAATAGAATGTATATTTTATTGTATGCTATATTAATATTTACAATTAATATATTTAATAATTATTAATTAGTATATTTATTAATTATTTTTATATTTACTATAAATGTATTTCTGTTTCTTTGATCCTGGATGGTACAAAGACTGTCACGCTCCAGATTTATTTTGTGAAAAGCCGGAGAATTCTGCCTATCTGTTATGCCACCCTCAGTATTCACTGCACGTCCGTCTGCCACATTGAGAAACCATGTGGGTACGCAGGGCATTTGCAGCATGGTTGAGGGCAGAGCAGAAAACACGAAGGATCTCTGTCTTTATGAGCATTATTGGCTTCAATCTCCTGCATGGTATAATGTAGAGAAGTAGGCACAGGTCTGTACAGAGGTCCTGTCCCCTGGGAGCTGATGGGGCTCTCTTCCACCTAGCTACTCTCTCCCATCACCACCTCAGTAAAGCCAGCCTTAAGTAGTCTGAGTTGACTTCCCTCTGCCTGAGAAACCTCTCTGTGAAAGATCGACCTCTGCTTAAATTGAGTGACCAACTAATATGTTCTAATATTGGAAATGGGATCTAGTTGTGAGACACTGATGGTGCAGTGCTGGGCAAAAGTGCTGGGTGAGGGTACTGCACATCACACCTGAATCCAGACATTTTTAGACCATTAAAAAGATAGCCTGGCTAAGGAAAAACCAGCTCTTCATACAGTAACTCACATTACTGCACCAGAGACCTCGTGGGGAAAGAGCTGTGATATACAGAACTTATAAAAAAAATTGGGGGGAAAAAAGGAAAGAAAAAGGATTTAAAAAGCTCAGCTCTCTTGAAATCTAGTTTATCTATTTTCTTTTGGGAATTATTTTATATAATTAAATCATGGGTCACCGTGACTATGCCCGCTCAAGCACATTTGCTCTGTAAATCTCCTTTAATACCTCTATAAACTCATGGTGCTTGAACCCCTACTGCTATAAATTGCTGCTGATGGCTGGAAGATGAGGTGCAGAGGTTTTGCCACTCCTGAACTTACCCTGCTTTGCTACGGATCTTACCGGCACCTTCACTGGCCAGAGGAACTCTCCTGACCCATGAGCTATGGCCTCAATCAATTTGTCATGTAACAATGGTTTTTGCCATTGACCCCATCTGTGAGGAGCCCTTGAGGAGCGCTGGTGGAAACCATACCTGGACGCTGCAGGGAGACCATGGGCCCAGCAGCCAGCTGTAGCAGGGCTTCACAGGGCAGCTCCTGTGCTGGGTGAGCTGCTCAGGGCAGGGTCTGCCATCGCCCACCGCCTGCAGAACCACTGAGCGCCCACGCACCATCTGGCCTAGGCAAGGGGAGAAGACACAACACGGTGACGGAGAGCCAGAGGGAGAAAGAAAGGCAGGTTTTGTTGTTATCAGCAGTCCTCGTTCATTTTCCCCCACTCAAACCTGTTAACGAAGCAATTAATTGGGAAGACGACTCAAATAATGTGGATGCAGTTGCTAAGCCTAAATGATCCTGTCACCAATATTTTCAAACACGGTTTTGTGTGTTTCCCAACTACATTATTTGTTTATGCAACACATTTAAATACTTGACTAAGTCCTGATTATTAAATATGACAAGAAAATAATTCCTATGGCAGCATCGTTTCTAGCACTACACATTCAATATGTTTCCAGAGAATTTTAACAAATGAAATTTTCTTTTTATGAGCAATTATGGGCATCTCATTTGAAAACTGCAAACACTCTAGTGGCTATTACCGTCCATAACCATTTCTGCCATTTCCATTAAAATTCTATTTATTATTGGTGAAAACTTCTTCAGCCACTGAATGGAAAAAGCAATTATGTCCCTACTTTTGAAATAATAAAACTGAATATATTCATTAAAGTTATAGCAATTCCATTTTCGGCTCCTTTGCTGTCCATTTATGTCCAGGAATGTTTCCACTCAAAATGCTTCAATTAGAATCCTGGCTCAAATTAAAAAGAAAACTGGGTTTAAAGGGGAAAAAAAAAGCCCTTATGCAATGGGATGCAGTTAAACAAAGTAAAAGGTGTGGGTAATAAGGGTGCACACATGCAGCACGGTAGAGGCAAGCAACTTCTACCTCACTGCAAGGGGAATAAATAAGGGGTTGCGGTGGAGCTCTCCCATTTGGATCACAGTCATTCTGCTGCAATTATGAGTAGAGGGGGAGTCAGAGAGGGAAACTAACACCCCCTGTGAAGTGGGAAGGCTGCAACATTCAGCCAGAGCCTTCTCCTGGCTATTTATGCACACACTTTTTAATTAACGGTTTAATTAAGGAACATCTGTATTAACTGTCCTCATGACTGGCTGCGGAGCCAGGTCTCCAAAAACATTTTAGCAAATAAAAGTGAAAGGCAGGCATGCCTGAGGAATCTGCTGATGAATACCGTAGCAAGCTCTCTTACCTTTACTGTGCTATTACCTTGCTCTGACCCATTGAATTCCATTTTTAAACCCATTTAAACCAATTTTAAGACTACTTCCTTTTCCAATTCTAATCCCCTGGACCTGGGGAGTTTGTAACAGAAGTGATGATAAAAGCTCTTATCCACATGACTGTGCACTCAGCTGTCACGGAATCAGATACATTAAGAGGTGGAAAAAGTTCTACCAGCTGAGAGGAGAGGAGAGGAAAGGTAAGAAACTCCTGCAGTTCACCAGGGGTCAGAGCAAGGAAAGAGAAATCCCCTAGCTTGCTGCCATCAAACCCCGTGGCAGCCACAACCAGCCAAAATTAGCCATTTTGTGTCTCCAGCAACTGAACAAATATGCCCAAGTCTTCTTCTGAAGGCTAAGAACCAGCTGGTAATGGAAAAGGCCCTGTGAAACCATTAGAAGCCCATGGCTGTATGGTTTTTGGGATGTTGTAGGCTTTTTTGTATGCCCCGGGGTGGGTGGCTCTCCTGGACAAGGGACCCCTGCAGCCCCATCAGCACGAGCTCCCAAAACAGCAGCTAAAGATCTGATCCTATTAGAACGGCCTTGAAAGCCTGAAGCTTTTTTAATTAAAGAAATCACTCTGTATAACATCCTCCTAGCAAAACCTAAATGGGAAGAGCACCGAACAGAAATCATAACTTCCCTTCTCAGAGGAATAAGGACCATTCTGCGTTTATTTATCTTTTATTTGACCTACAGTTTGTATTTCAACTCCCTGCCTTCACAATGGTCAGCTGGTGTTTGACTCACTTAGCCCGTCACTGTCTTTTTACAGTGTGAACAAATCATGGAAGAAATCAACTTCACTGAAAGCTTTCCCTGCTCAATCACTGCAGAGAGTTTCCTAAAGCTCTGATTCTTTTCTTTTCTTCACTTCACAAACATTATCCAGGTGCTCAGTTACCTCTCAAGTAGCAGAATAACTGCACATCTTTACTTTGAAAATACCTTGTCTTTTTCTGCCTACAGAGAACAGAATCTCACTGCATCTGAAATTAATTGGCTTCCAGTCCAAACACTGGGAGAGCCAAATCAATTCTAGTTATTTATTTAATTTCCCAGTGAATTTTTCTTTAATTTCCCAAAGAATTTGCCACATCTCCAGACAACTCTGCTCTGGAGGGTTTAATTATAGAAAAAGACAGTGCGCTGAAAACAAATATTCCTTCACATCCTCAAACTTGTCAGGACTTTTGAAAAGAGAAAAAAGAGGGGCTAGTCTTGTTAATGCTGGTCACTTAAAATCTTGGTTCACACCACTGGCTAAAATTTCATCTAAAAATAGTCTTTTCAAATCAGAACACAATTTTATTACTCCCTGAAAAACTTGCCATCTCTCGCATCTTTTCCACACAAAGTGATGGGTCGTGCCAGAAAAAAGATGATTATAATTCCTGCTACAGTTCATTCCAGTCAGAATTACAGATGTGTCGTTCTCTGTTTGATGAGCATGAGCAGAGCACCTAAAACACAGCCCTATCAGGCAACTGCCAGACCAGAGCAGGGATCAAGTGACTTAAATACAGCCCTGGGGGTCAGGTTAAGTCAAGTCACAAGCAGATGGGTCTGGTCATAAATGAACTTTTCATCTGCTTCCCGCAGCCAGCCCCTCCAGCAGGCACTGGGGCCTTCAGGAGAGAGGTTTTGGTGGCCCTTCTTCCAGCAACATCTCCCAGTACGATGAGACCAGAGCTTGCTGAGTTATCGTAGTAAGTGAGAAAAAGCCATGGCAATTTCTTCTTCAGGAGGCAGAACCAAAAATGTTCACTCAAGTTGGTGATGAACCAGTGAAAAATGCAAGCACCAGATTTTTCAGTCGTGCACATCTTTGTCCTCCTCATTTCTATCCCACAGGTCAAACTAGTGTTGGGGTGCCTGTCTCCACAACTTGCTGTGGTCTCTCCTGGGGTCTGAGGACTGAGCAGAGCACAGCAGCACATTCAACACTGGGTAACTCAGAAAACATGTAATGTAGTTGATGAAATCAGTTTTGTAAGTGGCAAACCATGAATTTAGGTCCGTTTCTAATATTTATCACTCCTGTTAGACTTGAGAAAAATCATACAGGACTGGAAACCTGTTTGCATAGCAAAATCCAGCATCCTCCTCCTGAATTCATTTGCCTTAACAAAGGAAATACAATTTGCTGGGGATTACCCTTAGCAAACATCTTTCCAGTAACTCTGATTCAGACCCCGAGAGCATCATCCATTAACACAGCACTATACATCTTCCCGTAGCAGTACAGACACTGATATGAGGAACCCAAATATATAACCCAGTGTCAGCCTAAAGCTCTCACCAGCATCCTGAACAGATGCTGCCCAGAACTACAGCTGCAACAGGCAAATATCAGTTACATATCTCCGTAGGCTCAAGTGCAGGCAGGAAAGAGAGATCTACTTTACTCATCATCATTTATAAAAATCAATACATTCGCCTTTGGCTGCTGTGTACCAGACCCATATTAGCTGTCAGTGCCACATACGCAGCGGCACCACTTCATGTTTAAATTCATTGTTCCATAAAACAAAACTTGAGCAAGAGAAAGGTACCATCCATTAAAATATATCACAGCAAACCAACTCTGAAAGAGGTGGACAGAATAAAAATGTTGGCAACAATGCTTGAGTTAAGAAGCACATGAAAGCGTAAAGCCAGCAACACTAAATTCTGATCGGAATTATATTTAAATGGTATTTCTCTTTGAAGCTGTTTATGGTACTTCAGCCAGCCCTTCACACGCTCTCCAAGAAAAGCCAGAAAAGCAAAATATTATTCTGAGTGGAGCCAGTAGCGGTGCGTAAAACCGATTTCCTGTGAATTATTTCAGGGGAGCGTGCGTCCAAGTCCTACATGGCGGCTTTATCAAATAGTGGGCAATTACTTACTTGGCAAAGGGAAGCCGAATCAGTGTTTACTACAGCCAATTCCCACAGCTCATTTATTGTCACCCTCTAGTCTTCCCTGCTCATTTGAGGCTTCAGCCTATTTTCACAAATGCCTATGAGAGGCTCATAATGATTTTAAAGGTACTGAAGTCTGTGAGCCTTTGGGTCGGATTCCCTCACTGTATTCTTCTGTGAAGGACTCCCTGCAGATGAGTATGTAATTAGTGTCTTCTCCATCATCCAGTAGTGTTTATAACCAATTGGAACTCACTGAAGAAGTTGAAATGATGGTGTTCCTGCTGATGGTGTTCCTGACACAAAGGCCACAGCTGCAGGACCGGTGCTAAGGTCTGCAGATGCTTGATGATGGTGGCTGATGGTTGCTGCAACAAACCTCAGATCAGGACTGGGGTTGCAGTAAAATAAACCATGTGCTTAGAGTAACGGATGCAAAGAACTTCTGTTTCATTGATTCTTCTGCTGTGGGATACGATTTGGAAGAATTTTGGGTCCACAAAAATCTATTAGATGAAAGAGAAGGACTGAGCAAAACTGGCTTCTTTATGACACAGTTTTTAAGACAGCTTTTCATCTGCTTAGCTGCCATAGGTTCACAGAGCAGAGTCTCCAGCCAAAACTGTATGAGCCAGCTTTCTAGCTAGCAGTAAACAGAGTTATGATTCCTGAGAACCATAAACTGACCCACAGACTGAGCAGAGCAGCACTGACGAGGTTTGGCATCTAGGGTCAGGACACAGTGGATGGTCTTCTGCAGGGCACTGATGATTCCACTTTTTCTCTGCAGAATCCCAGCTCAGATGTAGGTGTTTGCTCCTTGCATGCACTAGCAGCCAGTCTTTGGGATTTGCATAAGCATTTCAGGACCAGGGGCAGACTCTCAAGACACACCTTCACTGGGGTACAGACCCTTGCAAATTATGTGGAGTAAGAGCTCAGGAAGAAAATACCTTCAGGTATTAACCAGGGAGAGCTGCTGCTGCAGCATGCTAAAGCCCATAAAGGAGTTAACAACCTGCTTTTGCACACGTAGCTCTATTTATTTTAGTAAGTGATTGAACATTCAAAAAAAAAATAATCATTTAAGTCTGCTCAGCAACATCAGCATTAACACTCCTAAATGGATTTGGAAGAAAAAATAAAATTTGGAATTAATAGTATTCCTAGTGTGGTGTTGTTAAAACACTGTCCATGAATTATTCATTCCTGTTAAGAAAGCACTACTCTACAAAAGGCCTAAAAGCTCAGCAAAGAGAGAACACCACTAATGCAAATATTAAGCTTTTTCTGTAACATGCTTTGATCTCTGAAATCCATCTCAAGGAATCACTTTATGGAAGTTAAGAGCTTTCTCTTTGTTGATCTTAAGTGAATTTGATTCAAATATACATCAGGGTTCTTGAACCTTCAAGCCCATTAGCTGTACATCTAATGCACATCCGAATCCTGGGAAACAACGTCACGAGCTTGTTTTGAGTAAAACCTTCAATGCATTTCCTCATGTCAATATTCAAAGGGGGGTTTATGTCATATAAAGTTTACAAAGGTCCTAATGCCTTCACTTTTTGTGTGCTGGTGATCATTACAGGCTACAGAAAACTGTGCTGAAGTTACTGAAGTCATACAAGTATTAAGGGACCTGTGGAACCAAGCTGGAGCCAGAGGCACATAGTAAACGATGAAAAATAGCCTTAGTGGCTTTTCTTCAATAGAATGTAATTACGTTAGTAAAAGTAACTACACCAGAGGATTTGTATTTAATTACTTATCCATATCTTAAGCATCCTGTGACTTTCCTCAGCTCTTCGCTAGCCCTGTGTACTCCCCTTTTCTCTGGGGGTAATGTTTCCTATGACAGAATTTTGAAGTTTGAATTGATTAATAAAAGAATCCTCCAGGCGTCTGTCCACAAGGTTTCCTAAATTGCATTAGAGGACTCTGGAAACAGTCTGCTTTGTTCAAAAAACCCAGCACTTCAGGGCTTGGTACAGTTCAGGGCAATCTCTATCCCCTGCACCCCTCAGGATAATGTGTGAGCCTGGCTGTAGTTCCATCTGTGCTGCAGTGCTGAACTGCACAGAGAAGAAAAGGGGCAGGAGGGAACTCACCGCCGGTGCCACACGTGTGGGAACACTGCGACCAGGCTGACCATGCTGAGAGCCGGCAGTCCACTGAACAGCCCACCATGCACCGACTGCTTGTCTGCATGGGCTTCTCCAGGTGAAGCTGTTGAGATGACAAGGAAACACCATCAGCCTCCTTGGGCACCCTGGCAACCTCCTGTTGCAGCTGGCCACCAACTGAGGAAACCAAAACTGGCAGCAACTCTGGTGGGATGGTGGCACTGCTGCTAAAGGGGAGTATTCCCAAGGTGCAATCCTTGACAGTGGTTTCAGCGTTCACCTCCAAGAGTCGCTCAGTGTTTGAGTGCTTTTCTGAAAGCACAATCCCAAGCTCCTATCGGAGCATGATGTCCCTGGGCACTAGCTTTGCTGGAGCCACTGGGATTGCTCAGAGTTGGGCCATACCCTATCATTTGAGTTGAGGACACCACCTACTAACCCCATGGGGAAGCTTGTGTTTCCCAATCACCCAACTGCTGCACTCCCAGCACCAAACACAACTTCCCCACCTTTTACAGGTGGTGTCTTGCTGTGGATCAGAAGGCACTGGCTTTCAGGAAAGAGAATGTATGTCCAATTGTTTCCTCACCCCTTGCACATGCATGCATCATCCTCACCTGCTGGCAGAAGCGCATGCTCACAGTGGCCCCATCGCTGCGCTGGCAGCTCAGGAGGCGCCGTCGCTCTCCGTGCCCGCACATGGCATTGGCACCCAGCTGGCACTCACTCCAGCCTGCAGACAAAGAAAAGGATGCAGCCATCATGCTGTTTTCACATCTTCCTACTCAATGTGAGGGTTAGCCTCCCCTAACCAGGGCATCCAAAACCCAAGAACAACCCCCACAAAAAGAAATCAATCTTAAACCAAACGAGTCTCAGAGGAGAAACCGCTCCCTTTGCTCTTCGGTAGCCCCTTAGCAGAACAGGCACATCAGAGCACCCAGAACACTGTTAAACACTGATAAAGGGTATCAGTTCAACCCAGTCAGAGCACTCACAGACTGTATTGTCTGAAGTAACATCCCACTTTGATGAAGTAGCTGGTAAAATGTCTGAAGGGTGACTCTGGTTTAACCTATTTCTCATCTCAAGGCAAAGCTTTCAATTATTTAAAGCTAAGGTCTAATACTCAGAAAACAGAATTGACTGCTCCTAATAAAGACTATTTTTATGAGAAGAAAAGGTGTATCTGATTACTTGTCTGCATGTAGGATGGTCAGGACACAACTAAACTGAAGTAAACCTTAAAACCCCACTGAAAACAAACAAGTGTGACATGAGCAACTCACATTTCCACATACCACTAATAAACACGATGCATAAGAGGACTAAGCACAGTATTTGTGTCTTCCACCTCTGATAAACATATACAAATTCTGCATTTCTCAAATGTGATGATAAAAAGGAGAGAGAGCTGCTGGAGAGTGTCCAGTGTAGAGCAACAAAGATGATGAAGGCAGTAGAACACCTCCCTTATGAGGAAAGGCTGAGGGAGCTGGGTCTCATGAGCTTGGAGAAGAGGAGGCTGAGGGGGGGCCTCATTAATGCCTACAAATATGCAGGAGGATGGAGCCAGGCTCTTCTCAAGGTCATGTGTGGATAGGACAAGGGGCAATGGGTGCAAGCTGGAACAGAGGAGTTTCTATATAAATATCAGAAGAAACTTTTTCACAGTGAGGGTAATGGAGCATTGGAACAGGCTGCCCAGGGGGTTGCAGTCTCCTTTTCTGGAGACATTCAAGACCCAGCTGGATGTGTTCCTGTGCGACTTGGTCTAGGTGATCCTGCTGTGGTAGGGGGATTGGACTAGATGATCTTTCGAGGTCCCTTCCGATCCCTAATGATTCTCTGATTTTATAAAAAACCCCATGGTCCTGCTGCCCATGCATTTTTAGGGATTTTATTTCAAACAGGCTGAGTTTATTTGCAGATATTTTATTCTCTTTTGTTCTCTCTTCCCACTAGCACCCAAACCTCTTAGATCTCTCCTCTCTCTGCCTTTCTCATGTACCCAAGCTGGTCAAAACAAAAGGAATTTGTCCTGGTTTTTCCATTTCTTATTTTGCTTGCAAGAGATCTAATTGCTTCCAAGGCCCTAAATAATGCATTTCATTCTGAATATCCTATGTCCACCCATAAAACCCATATTTGCCTCCAGTCCAGGCTTTGGTTGGTATTACTGACATCACCAGAATCACGCTGATGAGACTCTTTTAACTGAACATTTGCAATTAATGTTGTTGCTAAACCTCTGAAGATAAGAGATCCCATTTAACGTGTTTTATTTCCAATGTACCTGCAATGACAAATTGAAAGTTGTGCATCTGTCCACTAACCTATGGAAAAAAAATGTAGGCATGTAATTAACTTCAGTGAAGCAGTGAGGTCTACACATAACCCTTTTAAATGTCAAAGCTTTAACCTACACCACAAGCACACGGAACTGAAAACATTAACCAGTGGATGTCTTTAAAGAGCTGAATCTTTTATGCAAAGATACTTATAAAAGTAGGACATAAATTTAATAGCTGCTGTAATTGCTGTTGCTTTAGGAGAAGAGCGTACTGGGAAGTCTGACTTACCTGTTAGATTGTACTGGTACTGGAAACAATTTTGGTTAAGAATACATGGCTTCATTTGTGAATCTTCTGGGCAGGGCTTTGCACTGACAGAAGACCTTAGCACTTGCCGAGTTCGGGTTTGCATAATAGTTGGATCACACACCTGCACACAAAAGTGATAGACAACACGAAAGATGCTGATCAATCACAGACACTTGACTGCCTGGGCTGTCATGGCCATACTGAGCTACAATAGAACCCTGCTTCCGCTCTACAGATATTTATGCATATGAAGGGGAAAATATATGATTCAAAGACAATCCTTGGAAACCACATAGTGACCTTCCAGTACCTGAAGGGGCCTTTAAGAAGGCTGAGGAAGAACTGTTCACAAAGGCATGGGACGATAGGATGAGGGGTCATGGTTCTAAACTGGAAAAGGATAGATTGAGGCTGTACATAAGGAGACAGTTCTTTTAATCTGAGGTTGGTAGATTACTGGAATAGGTTGCCTGGAGAGGTATTAGAGGCCCCATCTCTGGAGACATTCAAGGCCAGGCTCAACGTGGCTCTGAGCAATCTGTCCTGTTTAGAGATGTCCCTAGTTGTTGCTGGGGGGTTGTACTAGATGACCTTTGGAGGCCAATACATTCTATGATTCTCTGATTGTGTAGGTGTAAATCAAGCTGAAGACTCATGTGGGTGGGTCTTGTGTTGCTATGTAAAAGGTTTATAAAGTGACTTAAATATTATGGAAAAAGGGCTGGTGTTGCAGACAGATCTTCTTCACAGGACTGGATCCCACCCATCCAGCATTCCTCACACAACATTGAATTGAGATGATGGTGTGTTGTCAATGCAATGGCACCTGTGACACCAGCCTAAGGTGAAGGGCACTAAGGACTGATGCTTTGTATGGTTAAATTAAAACTGAAGAAGTCTAAATAAGCTTGGTTGGAACATGGGTGCTTCTGCTGTAAGGCTGGACAGAAAAGCAGCCTCAAGGGCAGGGGCTCAGACCTGGTGAAACTCAGCACAGTCAGTACACTGGGAATAGGAGAGTGGAAGTAATTGCAACAAAATAGGAAATAAATTCCTATTAAAGTTATACAGAGCCATTTACTAAACAAGATGACCTATTCGATTCCTAAGTCTCTCATTAAGATTAAAGACTGCTTAGGAAAAATGAAGTAAACAAAACAAAACAAACATGTTGGAATACATTTTCATCAATGTTTGGGAATTTAAATATGATTTTTCTATACAGTACTTGTAAAAAAATAACAGTTTAATACCATAGACTTATTATAATGCAACAAACTGCCGGAAAACACTGAACCCTGCATGGGTCAAAGTATGGATAATTCCTGTATTGTGATCATTAAAGAGAAATGTAATGGCATTGCAGCATGAGTCTAGATCTCAGGCTGCTGTAAACTGGATTAGTTGCACAGAGATAGCATAACAAAACAGAATAAATAACAGGACAAACAGCAAACAAGTCCGGTCCAGTCTTAAAGTACATTGCCAGGGTCTATTTCCCTTCTGCTTACATTATGTGATGGAAATTACTGTGTTAATGTTGCTGACACACACCTTGCCAAGTCATTTTAAATGGGAAACTTATTTGAATATCCAAGGTCATCTAAATTACCCAATTGTTTCTGATTATCTGAAATTTAGGCCTGTGCTAACTGTTTACCAATAGTTTACTGACTTTTCCACAACTAATCTGATTGTTCATCCTCACAACTAACACTAATAACTTAAATGATTTGCCAATAGAACAAAACACATTTAAAAAAATCAAAGAAGGTATCTCAGTAGCTCCTAATTAATGTTTCTCTGCATTATGCTACTAAAGGGACTAAAAAAATCAATGAAAGCTGTCAAAGAGGTTAATTCTCTGCCGTCACAGAAATACTTACTTTTGCTCCCTGCAAAATAAGAACCCACAGACACAATATACTCTTCATTTGTGGATAAGCAACTTCTTTTAATAAGCCAGATTTCCACCCCCCCAACAAGTCTTGCACACACCCCATTGTCCTCAGTTCCAGGATACCAGTGCAGCTCCCACTGGCTTATAGCCACCCAGATTTCCTAGCTAGGATGACTGTTTTCCCTCTCAGATGTCCTTCTGATGGGTAGCAGAACAGTTTAAAGGTCAAAACCTATCTGGTGTTTGCCAGGATCCAACTAAACAGCTGTTTTAGTGCAGCTCCTAAGCCGGCGCTCTCGCTGTGCTGATGAGCCACGCTGCTCAGAAGCCAGAGCCGGTGCGATAAGCTCCCCACTTTTACCAGTTCAGAATAATAAAGAATCTCTGTGGGAAAAGTGTTCATTTAATCAAGCTGAGAACATGGGAAACATGCAAAAAATTCAAAGTCGGCAAACTGTAACTAATATCCTGTAATATTATTTGTTGAATTTCTCTTTACGTCAATTGAGAAGTCAATTTGGTTTTATAATTGATTTTCTGGCCTTACTCTTTCAAGTTAACTATGTAAAAAATTGAGCCAACTATATATGGAACTGAATAAGCGGCAGAAGGGAATGACTTGCAAACAAAAAAGATGAAAGTTGGGATTTTCAAAGCAGCAAGAGGGAGCTGAGTATCCAGCTACCCTGGAATCTTGATGGTCTTGGGTGCACAACTCCTGTATGACCCCTCCACAATCCCAGGCTGTAAAAATGTGGCAAAGACTGAGGAATGGCAGGAATGGCTTGGCAGAGTCAAAGTCATTATGGGATGTGAACAATGAAAGTTCTAGAAGACGGCTTGTTTCCAGTGCAGAGATGCTGGGGATATTACAAGCAATAACGAAGTGAAGTGTGTAAGCTGCAGAGCAGGAGGAAGATCTCGTGCCACCACTGCCATCACTATGAGTGATACACATCACATCTTGGATTTGGTTCTTCAGAAACTGTCACAGAAAAAAGAGTCACCATCAATGGGAAATGACACTTTGAGGAGGTAGGACAGGAAAGCAGACAGTAATACTCTAGACAAGGCAGAAAAAAAATAAAAAATATTATTAGAGTAATGAAAGTACAAAATTATGCCCAGGAGGATGGTTGAATCGCCATCCCTGGATGTGCTTAAAAGCTTAGAGACTTGGTTTAGCGGTGGCCTTGGGACAGTTGTGTTAATGGTTGGACTAGATGATCTTAAAGATCTTTGCCAGCCTATATGAGTCTATGATTATCACATAATTAATTCAGATTAGGGCACAATTACAGAAGGGGCTGATGCTGAATAGTCTCACAAAAATGGACTGTTAACTACTCTTCCATATGAAATAGTGCCATTAAGACACATGGATCTGTTCTACCCCACTAGGAATCAGATCTCTTATCACAAGGATATATGAATCTACAATTTCAGGGGTTTTAAATCAATAAACCCCACTGTGATTCAGCAATCCTTTACTGAGTGACTTCATTTACAACTCCTCTCATACCACTGAGTAGATGCTATACTTTCAAAAACGTTATTTTACTTCCTACTGTTCTATTAATAGCTATAACTTCCACTGATCATAGATGATGCTTTTTTAAAAATTATTTTTACATTAAGTCAGCCATTACCTCCTGTAAGGTAATCACGACTAATTTGTGATCAGCATTAGCCAACACTTAGACAGTGGCAGCACGAGGAGTAATGAGATGGCCAACAACACTGTTAAGAGAAAGGCAAGTACATCCATTGGAAACATTCAGTAGTGAGAGTCTGGCTTGTATTTTTTGAGATAACCTCTTTATGGACATAACACTTATGCCTGTGATTATAAACCCCATAACTTGGTTCCATAGTTGGAGAATCTGGTATGTAACAACGTGGTGGAATTGGGTGTACCAGCAAATGTCCTTACATGGAAATTGAAAGGCAAGGTGATAGACTGCAATGATTTATTAAGATAGATTTAAGCAGTGTCAAAGGCAGCTGATGGCTGAACTGAGTGCAGTGCAGAACCCCATGCAGGGCCTGAGGATCTCCACAGCAGAACTCACTGATATATGCTGGGGTTGAGATCAAGCCACTTTTGCACAGAGTTCATACAGTGGAAGAAGAAAAAGAAGGGGGTTTAAAATTGAGCATCTTGCTTAGGTTTCAGCTCCAGGGAACCGCAAGAGCAACTCTGGAGACATGGCACCTTCACCTGAGCTTTCCTGGAAACCAAGGCTCTGCTCTGCCAGAGGGTTGGTGCTACTAGGAAGGATAAGTCATTCTTGCTGCAGCCTAGGAACATTCAGAGTTCCTATCTAGCTTATAGAAAACCTTTGCCCAACTTCTGTCTTTTTTCAATGGAAACCCCCTATATCGATCAAGGAAGGACAATGAATATGGGTGCTGACTGGCCATAAAGGTAAGAAAAGTCCTAGGAGATGGGAGCAGCTGTGATGCATGGAGGTAGAAGGCTACAGACTTGGAAAACTCTATGTACCTTCAAGGCTGGGTGCCAATTCAGTTTGACACTTAGGTTTTATATACAGTCTTATTTGGAATGTAATCCAGATTCCTTCTTGCTGACTGTAAGCAACGGGGCATATCCTTCAGAGTTGTGCTTCTCAGAATCACAGAATCATTGAGTCTGGAAAAGATCTCTGAGATCATTGAGTCCATCCTATGACCTAACATCACCATAATCACTGCTTCCTTTGGGATTGGTGGTAGGAATGAATTTCTGGATTAAGATATTAATGAGGACCTAACACAGAACCCACATTAATAGCCTACAACAGCAGACCATCACATAGAATCATAGAATCATCAGAGATCAGAAGAGACCTCGAAAGATCATCTAGTCCAATCCCTCTGCCACAGCAGGACACCCTGACCAGGTCCAGGTCAGTTTAAAACATATCCAGAAAAGGAGACTCCACAAACCCCCCAGGCAGCCCCCTGCAGCACCCCATCTCCCTCTCTGGGAAGAAGTTATAGAATCAGTCAAACAGACACAGCGAGGTCTTTTATGTCTAACTGTACAGTCCCAGGTGACTTTCTTGTATTAAATTCTACCATTTCCATTATCCTTTTCTATAAAGTGTGAAAAGGTTGAGCTAGAACCAGAGATCTACAGGCCAGATGAGATACACCATTACAGAAACGCAGTATCATGAGGCAATGAGAGCTACATAAAACGTTAAAGCAGGAATGAATCTGAGTTTTTCCTCTGGGACCTTTTAGATAAAAGCCATCATCTTGAATTGGTGGAGGAATTCTGGGCACTGTTAACTACTGCATTTTTAAATATTTCTTTTAGCCAGTCACATTTTCCCACCATGACCACTATTTTAAGCTAACATAAAAAGTGAGGGACACAAATACACACAAAGGATTCACCCAGCCTTTGTTCCAGGCACTAACGAAGCACAGAAAGTTTGTTATGGAAGAGAAGCATATCAAATCAAACAAAACAAAACTGCAAGGTTATGAATGCTAAGATCCAGAGTAAAGATCTGATAACACATTACACATTAATACACACTATTAGACCTTCTTTGTGATGGATTTTAAAAGCTGTCCATTGATCTAGGTTTTCATATGCATCATAATTGTACAGCCCAAAGGTTGTAACCCATTAGAGAGCCCTTTAAGCTGTTTAATTTATCAAACAGCTCCATAATGCACTATAAATAGCTGGCCACATTATATCTAACTAGCTATTCATAAGGAAGCAAACAACCTCAAACTCAGGTAAATGCACTGGCACAGCGACAGGATGTGACTATTTTTAACAGAGCACCGAACCATTATATTGTTGGTGCTGATGCGGATGTTTTGTAACAGTTTAACAAGCCATTTACAATAACGAGAGTGGTCTTTTGAAATGAAAATGCATTTGCATAAATTTTCTTTCCCAGATGAAGCTGAGTTCTGAAACCTTGTATCTGCCCTACGTGCATAACCTTTTCTCTTTTAAAAATGATTGCTAAGAAAGGTGATTAAAAATAAAGCAAGGCATCTACAAAATGCAGCATCTGACAAGGTTGTGATAAAGTGATTTAACAAAAACAGAAAGTCGCAGCTTTATGAGACTCAGTGGTCACAAACTGGAGCATAGGAGGTTCCACCTAAATATAAGGAAAAACTTCTTTACAGAGAGGATCAGCCTGCTCAGAGTTACTGTGGAGTCCCCTTCTCTGAAGACATTCAAAACCCACCTGGATGCCAATGTGCTAAGGGTCAATGTGCTATGGCAGGGGGTTTGGACTAGATGATTTCCAGAGGTCCCTTCTAAGCCCTACCATTCTGATTCTGTGATCCTATGCATAAGAAAGAGTGCATGTTCTTTCAAAAAGCTTTGGACCAACATAATTCTTACGCTTCACCTGAATTAATTACATCTTGGGCTAGGAAGAACCTCTCTACAAGGTTCATTCTTTAATTCAACCTTCACACTGCAGGTCCTCT
The DNA here is from genome assembly GCA_013397515.1 of Upupa epops. Taxonomy (NCBI): domain Eukaryota; kingdom Metazoa; phylum Chordata; class Aves; order Bucerotiformes; family Upupidae; genus Upupa; species Upupa epops. The sequence goes on along the minus strand of VZRI01000035.1, from coordinate 186,690 downwards.
GCAAACCTACTCATAAATCAGAAGAGGGGTGGTCAGCAGAACAAGACAGCTTCTTCTCCCCTCTACTCTGCACTAGTGAGGCCGCATCTGGAGTATTGTGTCCAGGTCTGGGCTCCTCAGTTCAAGAAGGACACAGAGCTGCTGGAGGGTGTCCAGCATAGAGCAACAAAGATGAGGAAGGCAGCAAAACAGCTCCCTTATGAGGAAAGACTGAGGTAGCTGGGTCTCTTGAGCTTGGAGATGAGAAGGCTGAAGGGGACCTCATTAATGCCTACAAATATGCAGGAGTGGGTGTCAGGAGGATGGAGCCAGGCTCTTCTCAAGGTCATCTAGTGATAGGACAAGGGGCAATGGGTGCAAGCTGGAACAGAGGAGGTTCCATATAAATATCAGAAGGAATTTCTTCACAGTGAGGGTAACAGAGCCTTGGAACAGGCTGCCCAGGGGGGTTGTGGAGTCTCCTTTTCTGGAGACATTCAAGACCTGCCTGGATGTGTTCCTGAGTAACCTGGCCTACATGATCCTGCTGTGGCAAAGGGATTAGACTAGATGATCTTTCAAGGTCCCTTCCAATCCCTAATGATTCTATGATAAGGGTACTAGTTGTGGTGAAGACAATTGTAATGCACGCAGTGAGCCCCAGCATCTAGCACAGTCCATAATTTCTCTTCAACTTAGCATTTCCAAAGTGACTCTGACCCACATCTACAAGGAAAGTCTCCCTGTGATTTGGCTGCATAGCCTGGTGCCACTTCCTGTACCATCAGCTGTTGCAATATTATACCCCTCACAGATTCAAGAGTAGAACAACTCAATTGTTGCAAGTCCTGAGCATTGTACATCACTATTGATCCATGAGGAACATGCTCCCTGCAGCAGAGACAGCTGTTCTCACTCACCAGACATGTAACCTCCCATAATTAACTAATATCAGACCTCTTGGAATTAGCTGCTAGAAATGCCAACAGCTGAGTCAAACAAGGAGGCCACTCCGATCGGCTACAGGGGCTGTGACAGCTATCCACACAACAAAATAAATTTGAGGTAATTATTTCGGGGACTCGTAGCACAACTCGCATATTAACTCTTTTTAAGAATGCTTTGATGAATTCAATTGAAGTTAATTAATTACATTTCCAAGTCAGATGAATACAAAGTCAAGACACCGCAGGTAGTACGTGCTATTTGATCACTGAATATGTAACGGAGATGATGGGATTTCAGTTTCCAGATTGTTTAGCTGGGTCTTTGAGCAATCAAGTGATGATGTCTGACTGAACACGCTATTGTAGTTGGAATGAATACGAAATCTCTGAAGCAAAATGCAAGTCAATCTAATTTGCTCATGATTTTTTTTCCCCCTGACTAGCAAGCTTCAAACTGTTATTTTGAATGGCTTTAAAACCTTGATATTTAAGTTGCGTGGATGTTACTTAGCGACAAAGCAGAAGAGTTTATGAGCCAAAAATTAAGTCTTCAATCAGAAGGAAAACCGTTTTGTATTTGCTTCTCACAATAAAGAATGAGAGAATAATAGGGAAGCTTTAAATCGGTAATCATATGAGTTTCCTGAATCCAGTAGAGACAAAACCTCAAAAGTAACCTCAAAGTATTGTGTTTCAGACAGCTGCATTTCTAGGTCACAGCAAAGTGCCATTAGAGGAATTATTAAATGTAGCCTTGTGTAGCAGTGTCAAATAGTGCTATAATCAAGATGAAAAAATTGCAATTCAGTTAGAAAATTGGGGGAGAAATTACTAAAGAGTACTCTAGAAACACAAATATTTGAAAGCAAAAGGGAAATCCAGCCAATAAAGGTAGAACAAATACAACGTCTTAGCAGAAAGACGTATTGAAGGAAATACTTCCTATTGACAAAGCATCTACCACCTTTATGACTCATTGATCTGAACTTGATTCAAGATTATTTACCATCCCGAAAGCTGAAAATGCACATGGGAAGATTACTGCTGTAAGATAAAACCGAGTAATACCCTAGAAAGTATCCAGAGTACAATGACATATTGACAAAGGGGACACTGGATAATCTAAAAGGCTTTTTTATATTCAGCTGATAAGACACAGTTATCCTGCTATCAAGATTAATTTAGTATCAACACTATAAAATATGAGCAGAACACCAAAGCAACTGGAAAAGAATTCTCACCTGACCAACATCTTAGGTAAATATCTCAAAGAGCTACTCAGGCAAAGATGAGGCTGAAATTGTGATTGCTCATTTCTTACAAACTAGAATTTGTCAAGTTTCATAAATCCTCTTTATCTTCAGCAAGCCAAACATGACCAGAGATACAGGAAGATCTCCCGGAATACTCTTTGGCAGCCGCCTCACAAGACTGCTATGACTACAAGAGTGCCAACTATTCTGATATGAAACATAAAAGTGCTTGAAACAGAGTACCCAGGGTACTCAATTACCATTGCAATAGGATGGAATCCTTCAAAGTGTTTTTATTACTTGGTGAAGATACAGATGCCATACTCAGAAAATGGATGTTTGGGTGAATACTCAAAGAATGTTTCATTCATCCTCAGCAAACAGGCATTACTTCCAGTTTGGCATGAATCAGGAACCATGCACAAATACAACAGCTACTGAGCAAAATTCCCTCAAACACAATTGAATAGACAGCACTAATGAGTGAGAGGTTCTACACGCTCAACATTACTGATGTGCTTTTTGGGCTCCATGGGCAGACGTGTGATGCAAGACTGGATGCAAGACGGTCTGACTGAAATAGTTTTCAAGAGGTCCAGCTCCAGATGCTTACTTACTCCTATATTTGGGTCTCCACGTAAGGTCTAGACCCAAGCTCTCACCTGCAACCAGTGGAGCTATTCAGCTGACTGTTCACAGATTTTCCCTTACAGATGAAATGGGGTTCCTCCCCAGGCTCCATTGCCTTTGTGACTCCACTGACCATGTCCCCCAGCTTGTGGACATTTGCAATGATGACCTTTCCTAGAGGCACCTCAGAAGAATTTACTAATTAGTTGGTGTTGTTAATTTCTCACTTCTGACAACCATGTTTCCCTCAGCCCCTGCCCCATCACATCATTATCCCCATACACAGTGAGGATACACAATCATCATGGTACAGCCATTTGCGCACATGCAGCGAGTCCAGGAGATGTTAAGCACATGCAGCCTGCGAGGGAATGTGCTGTGTGGTCTTATCTCAAGCCCAAACACAAATAGCTGGAGTAGCCATAAAAAAGGAGACAGCACTGCTGTAAACTTGTCAAAGGGAGGATTTTATCTGTTCATAAAACTTCAAGCTGTTTATTGCCTTGTATCTGGACAGAACTATTTAAACACATGCTCCATCAGCACACAGTCATCTCAGTTTCACAACAAAACATTGCAGAACAGCTTGTGAAAACATATTGTTCAGTTAATTGCATTGGCATACAGATACCCTCACATTTCTGAATTAACATCTACCATGGCAAAAAGATGTACAAGGAGACACAGGGACTCAGGAACTGTGTCACTCAGCCCTGTGGCTGCCAAGAGCTGCACTGCCTGATGGAATGGAGCCTGTGAGATCTGAGCATCCCTTTCCTACTTCCGTGGGCTAGCAGAAGCTTCACCATTTCCAATAAGGCAACTTCAAGCAAAAACTTAGGGTGTCTTAAGGATTCTATGGTGCTTAACACTTGAGGCAGCCCTTTGTAACCAACTGACTGCCACCAAGGCACTCACTGGCTTGAGGATCTCTGCATAATTTTACTGCATGCAAAAACAAAGACAGTGTCTCTGCAAAGAAAAGTCAATGGCGAAGAAACAGCCCAACCACAGCAGGACTTTGTAAGTTATCCAATCTAGCATCTGTATCCGTTGCAAAAATGTTGTACTCCATCAGAGCTATACCGCTCAGGAGGAGGTGAGGGCAGGAAATGAAACACAAGATTTTATTTGACACGCTCTTACCGAGTATATTGATACGCTACACAAAATATTATGGAAGGAAATTACCTGTGTCAGCAGTAGCATAAATACGCGTCCAATAACCACTCAGAGTTTTGATAATGGCCCTGTTAACACAGGGGCAATGAATATATGTTTGTCACTTAAATGCATCAAGCAAGCCTACAAGAAAAGATCTCTGAGATTATACCTGGCACTTATTCCAACACCGATCAGACAGAAACAATAAGCTAGAGACTACATGCTTTGAGGCCCAGAGTGTTCTCATGAGGCAGAATTTGCAGCTTCTCTCCACCTTGCACACTTAGGAAAACACAGAGCACTTGGCAGTGCCTTGGACCCCTGATACATAATTCACAAAGTTTCAAGGACTTCATGATAGGATGAATTGTTCAGGCATCTTGCTGTCATGTCCTTCTGGTGCCTTTGTCTCCAATCTTCCCCCAGGGTTCTGAGGGGGAGGAGATGCTGGACAGAAATAGCATCTGTTGGGAAGGGAGAGCTGTCATTCCCTCAGGCCTAAGATCTGTCCAGAGGAGATGCCACCACCACCGTTTACCAGCAAGTTGTTGTGGCAGTAGTGCATCACTCAGAGCAATCCCCTGCTAGTATTTCCTAACACAGACAGCCTTCAATGCCGCTAGAACTGTGATCTCTGTACCTGCTGTGGATCCTCTCCTGTAGACAAGGCGGAAGCATGAGGGGAATCAATTGCCAGACTAATAACTATGTATTTGATAGATTTTATAGCTCAGGCTCTGCAGAAATATAAAAATCTCCAGATTCAACCACACTGGCTGCATTAATTAAACCTGCCTTCCCTCGGAAAATAGTTTACTTTGTCAGAAAGCAACTATCTCATGAAATAGTTGGAAGAGAGAAGATGCATGCGTGAGGAACACTGCCACAGGGACACAAGCAGAAGAGCCTACCTGTGGACAATTGCTCCACTGTCCCCAGTCAGACATTGCACACTCACTGGGACAGTACAAGCTACACTTCCGCATTGTATCTGGGACTTCAGCCTGATTGCACAGTGCATCGGGCACAGTCTCCCCTCCATGGTCCTCAGCAGCACTCACACATCTATAGAGAAAACAGACATTTTTCTTTATCACAGAATCATAGAATCTTTAAGGTTGGAAGCGACCTGTAAGATCAAATCTGAACATCAAACCAACCCCCCCATGCCCACTAAACCATGTCCGCCAGAGATACATATACTCATTTTTTAAACCCCTCCAGGGACAGTGACTCCACCAGCTCCCTGGCAGCCCGTTTCAATGCCTCACCATTCTTTCAGTGAAGAATTTTTTATCATTAGAGGCTCATCAGTGTACTACAGAAATGATGGACAACAACAGGTCTGTTTGACCCCATACAGGGCACTACATCTAACACAACAGCTATGTATAGGCGGTCAAAATGTTGAATGAATGCTGTTAATGCAAATCAAACTCAGCTACACACACACTTTGTTACTCACAGATTTTAATAACTACATTAAATAAACATTTTAAACCTCATACTGAGGGATTTTAACTTTGATCTGCTGACAGATGAGCAAACAGAAAATGACAACCAGCGAGAACAAACCTCTTTGCTCCTGCTAGTAACATCCAAACATTTGGAAATAACTCGGCGATTCCCCATGCCTGGGGCATGAATATTCACTAACAGCCAATGCCACTCTGCTGTGTGCAGTGCCATTACTTGGGGAAAATGTTAGCAAATCAGAGTAGGGAGGCTTCTCCCCTCGGGGGGCTGTATGTATATATGGCATTTATGCTGAAGAACTCTAATTTAAACATCATGCCTTTTTCCTGAAAGGCTTCTTGATTGGAACACGAGGCTGCATCTCCGAGATGCTTTTCCTGTAAACCATCGCACGTGTTTCTCTTCATCTGAAATGTGCAGGACTCAGCAATGTACTCACTGTCAGATGGGCAGGTGCTGCACCTTCATGCAAGCATCTACCAGCATTTTTTTCAATCTGGAGTACCTGTGCTCTTGTCTTTACGCACCTGACTTTCCTCGTTTGCATTCCTTCTCCACAGTGGAGGGAATTTTGTTCGCTGTTGATCTTGCATGGAGACCACGGCTCTGCTACCCATGAATACTGATTGCACTCGCTGTAGCATGGGACTGCCTCGTGCACCTGCCATGACAAAAAAGAACCAGAATTGTTCCCTTGAACCATCCAGGTTAACATCTCCGCAGAAATGCCTCCGCCAAACCCAGGGAAAGGCACACTGAGAAATAGCCGAGTTTACTCTCCTTATGCGTTGTAACAGCTTTAAGTTCATTTATTAATTATTGACTTGCCAAGGGATTTTTAAGTATAGAGCAGCGGTATGCACGCAGCATCTTAGGAAATAGGATAAATAACAGCTATTTCCTAGAGCCAGAAGAGGAACTTCATTACACTTTCATTTTGCTCTGACTGCTCTCGCTATAATCTATCACACGTCGTTCAGCAGGACGGTATGTGCCGCATCCTTTTGTGTTTCACGAAGTACAAACTTAAAACCAGCACTCATTTACCTTCGCCTCTAGCATAGCCGGGTAAGTCATTTACCAGAGAAGAAAGACATTTCACACGTCCTACAAATTTCATTTTTATACGCAAGAACTCTAAAGGCTTTTTTTTCCCCTGCAAAGTGACTTATCTCCAGCACATCTCCTAATCAAACACAACTGCCTATTCACCTGAACTGCAGTATCTGTGTGGAGAGAAAAAATAGAGCCAAAAGCTCGATAAATATTTTTAGCAGGTGCCGAATATTCAGGCTGTTGGGAGCAGCACACTGAGATAGAGCACGTCAGCAGATTCTGGGGTTTAAACAAATTAATGCATCAACAGTTCTATTACCAGTAATGAATAAAAGGTGTTTATTTTGAATCCAGTCTGTCTGCAGAAGCTGAGCTGAAGATACAGTGTTCTCTGGTGCTTTGTATGAAGCGTAATGCGCTGCCCTGGAAAAACACAGAGCACCTAAAATTTCTTTGTCTACACCCCAAAATCTCCCTGGCCTTGTTGCTGCAGAGACAGCTCTCAACATCATCAAAATAAATGTAAATTATTACCCCTCCAATCACCTCCCCTCCCTTCAAAAAAAACCCAAAACCAACCCTACGATTAAATTAAGCCACAACTTTAATAGTTTATGGATTTGTTGTAAACTGGTGGGTTACAACTATGCATGTTGTGGCCACGACAATAAACAAGTCTTATTTGCAACATACTGGAGGTGGGAGGATGAAGAGATTGAGATTAGAGTCTGAAAAGACGACAAAATTACCTTTGTATCAAAGGTAACTTTGCTGAAGAAAACTCCTCAGGAACAGAAAGCACCTGAGACTGAATTTAACTGAGTCTGTTGGGGTTTAGCAGAGAGGAAGGAGCAAGAGAAGCTGAACAGTGCAAAATACAGGAAGGAGTAGAGAGAGAAGAGGGCAACAGAAGCTCAGACTGGTGAGGGCAAGCTCAGCATGAACCTCTAAGATTACCAACCTTCGTGCAGAGGAAGAGGAAAGCAAGGGGTTGAAGGGGGCAAGGACCATTAGTACCATTTTCCTCACATACTATTAATCACAAATCCTTTTGTGCAGTCTATGCACAAATAACATGAGAGAACACACCAAATTCATTGGGATGAAATACAGACAATGATAAAGTCTCATACAACCACTTTCTTAGCTGAACAGTGGGGCCACCCTGCAGCCTTTCAGGTGAGCACAGGTGTACGACCTTTGCAGCTCCTGCTGGACCTGCACAAAGGTCTCAGAAGAATCACAGTGCACTTCAGCCACTTGATGCATCCTGATGATTTCTGCAGGCCGAGGCGGTGATGCTTGGCTAATTGTATGATATATAGATGTGTGCACTGTACAAAGTACACACAGCGGCTGCTTCCCAGACTGAGCAAGCAGCACTGAGAGTGCCCCTAATTAGCTGTGCAGCCATGCTCATTAATGTTAAGTGGTGTTCACAAGAGCCAGCAGAGGAAGCAGCTGCTAAGCAGGACCTATGCTCAGCACCAGCAAGCAGAAAGCCCTCAGGCACAGGGGTATGTGTCTACACTCCAACCCCATACCACGCCACGGTCCCACCACGCCAGCCTGTCATCTTGGGAGGCATCAACTCCTGCAGCATGTGCTGGGAAGAAGAATAACACTCCCTTTGTAGGCACTGCTAAGGCTTCCCATTCCCTACAGACAGCCTGGAGATGGATGTCGAGACAGAGAGTATTTATTAGCTTCCTCACTCCACGGCAGGGAAGGGAAAACTACACTCTGTTCCTACGTTGTCCGACAAACTCTACTACTGTCTGCAGCAGACAATCATTTGAAGAGGGAAATGTCTGCTTTAGGCATGATCAGAGCTTCCTTCATTGAAGTGGGGATGAAAAACCAAGAGGCCAAGCTTCACAAGAACTGGCTGCTAGTGGGCAGGGAACTGGCAACACAGGGAGGTGATCATAGAATTATTAAGATTGAAAGAGACCTATCAGATCATCAAGTCTAACCGCCAACCCACACCCCCTGCCCACTAAACTTTGTTCCCTAATGCCACATCTACATGCTTTTTTGAACTCCTCCAGGGACGGTGATTCAACCACCTCCCTGAGCAGCCTGTTCCAATCCCTTCTGTCAGGGAAGAAATTTTTCCTGATGCCCAATCTAAACCTCCCCTGGCACAACTTGAGGCTGTTACCTCTTGTTCTATCGCTAGTAACTTGGGGAAGAGACCAACCCCCGCATCTCTGCAACCTCCCTTCAGGTATTTGTAATATCTCATTGAGCAGTGTAAAACTCATTGGGAGGTAATAAACTTACTTGTTAATAAACTTACAAAGAGTGTGTGGTTGGCCATTCTGTCTTTTCCAATTCTTGGAGAGGGCAATGGGGTTGGGAGAGGCTGTGAGGTGGCTGTGCTGCCTGAGCCCCTGCAGGAGCACAGGAGGGCAGGTGGGGCAGGCACAGCACTAACAGCGGTTTTAAGATTCTTTGCTTCCTCTAATTCATAGCCCTTCCTCAGGGTTAGAGGACATCTCTGTGAACCCTGCATGCGTGAGCATGGCCCGTCTTTCAGCACTCACACACTGCCTGCTGCAAGTCTCTGCTCCTCACTGGAATGAGACCAAGAGCTTGGAAATCCTGGCTTGTCTCCATGACCCCTCATTGCATTTAGATCTGTTAAACCCCAAACCTCTCTGAACCAGCAAAGTCCACCTACCAATAGCAGCATAGGCTTAACAGCAGAAATTTATCACAACTATGTTTTGGTAGCCAAAGCCTCCTGCTGTGATCGCTGTGAGCAGGGACGGGCTCCCACAGGAACTAAAATCTATCCAAGGAAAAATGTGAGGACAAACCAGAGCTTCCATATGCAGCGATACAAGTACACGTGATGTGAAGCAGTACTTCAAACACACTCTTTGAAGAGCAGGCAGGATCACAATAATAAAGCCATTAATAGAGTATTTGTACTCTGCTGTCTAACCATGCCAAGTCGGTATGATTACACATGAAGCCCCACCAGCTCTCCTCCTCCAACAGACAGACATCTCACTCCGTGCTGGAGGGAGGGGATACAGCACTGGCTGCACGATCCCAGTCATACTTCAAGACTAGGCAGGCTGCTGCTGAGCCCTTCAGTACTTCCAAGTCAGTCAGGATTTCCAGGTTGCTCTTTCTACCTAAAACTCCAAATAGAATTATGACAAATAAACCATTTTCCTAAGATGCTGTGCTGACACCACTGCATGTCCTGCCTGTGAACATCTCTCCTCCACCCCACACTGGTGCCAAACAACACCATGGCCAGCACAACCTCTGAGAGAGACAGCGGGAAGGTGTAAACAATCACCAGCAATCCCACATCATTGGGAGCAACATGCTTCTACAGAGCAAGTGACAGTGTGCATTGACAGACTCCCTTACGCTTTTAAATGGGCTTCTCAAAGCAATGCAAGATTTCCAAAGGTGAAACTCCGTGGGTAAATGTCTCGGAAGCTGTGAACAGAATTTATGACTCCATCTACATTTAAGCCCACGGTAACACGGCATGTGTTCCTCTCCTCCACAGGACCATGTTTTCCTCCATTTATCTCTCCTGGCTTGCCGTAATTTCTTTTCAATCACTTCCAATTCCTCTTTTTCTGTATTTGACAAAAAACCCCAACAAACTGCAAAGGCTTTCATGCCTATCGCTTGTGAACAGCTGTGGTACTTGAGGAGGTCAAACACATGCTGTTCTCGATTTGGCACTTTCAAAGGATTTTGGATAAACCCTGCTGCTCTTTGTGTCCCACTAACTTGCAGAACCTGGGATCATTTCTTACTTTGTGGGTCCAACCCTGAGCAGTGGCTGGGATGGGGTGCGGTGTCCTCCCTCGTCACTCCACCCAGGGACTCAAAGTGTCTGAACCTGGAGGATAGAATGAGCTCCCACAGATCCCCGGCTGCAGCTGCAGCTCTAAGCTTAAGTGTGTTCAAACTTTAAACTAGACAGTATCCTGGCCCACATCACATTTGCCATCAGCTACCTCAGCTGCAGAAACAGAAGTCTCTTGTCCAGCTAGGCCACTTCTCTTCCCAAGCACAAAGATCACAATTCCTTTGAACACAATCCTCTCACTTCACCAGGTTTCAGCAAACCCACTGGGACTGCATGTTTACAGCACCTTCAAATCCAGCCACCCAACAAAAATGCAGAGTTGAACTACTACATTCCATCTGCAGAAGGGCAGAAGCTAAGTCCATGTGGTGGGAACACAGGCCTCTTCTTCTGCACTGCTCTGTGGGAAGAAGGATGCTGGAAGCTGCAGACACTCCACCTTTGCAGAGCTGCAGAATTCAACATGGGGACCAGTCTGGCTTCATCACTTATTTTCTTCTCTTTAAGTCTTTCAGGATATATACAACTTTTCAGGATATAAAATACTTATTGTATTTTAGGAAATGTGTTGTTTTCCTAAATTTCTATTCATTAACCTGGAACACATTAACATGTGAATCCTAAAATCCAGTTGATGGGTGCAGCTCTAAAGAAATGAAAGAGAAGAAGCTACTTTTGAAGAGACAAACTGCTATAGGATCAGTCTGATAAAAGAAGCCAGTTCCCACTCACACAAATGCAAAACCTGAGTCCTTGCTGATGTATCTTGATGTCACAGTTACTTCAACAAAATATGCAAATGTTAATCTGATTATTTGCTCTTGTAAGAGTTGGTACTTGCATTTTAATGTAAAGTCCAAATATCTATCCACCAGAGAGCTTCGGTGTGATTGAAAATGTTCTGCAACCTATTTATTAAAAAGGTGGTCAGGAGTAACACTGACCTTGCAAAGGACATAGAGAACCCAATGTGCTTGCCCAACTGATGGGATACATTAGAAGAAATTCATATCTATACTTCATCTATACTTCTGATGACCACCTGCAGAGTACACTAGAAACACTGAGGTTCAATGCTTCTGAAAATCGTAGTGACTTCATATTTCAGTGAGCATCAAGATTTATTGTCCCTCAAGGTAAATATTGACTCTGGTTTTCCCTCAGTCAATAGTTTAGCTTTCAAAACAGTAAATCTTGGTGCTCACCTCAACTAAAGTCAATACCTGCTTATTATATTAGAACAACCAAACTGATCACTGTAGCAGTTGCCTGAGACCCTGAGGACAACCTCTATGCTATTCATTTCTAATAAAAATGGGCTAAATTCCTTGCTAACATAAGTTCATTTCACACCGCTGCCCTTACACCAAGGTTACATTAGACCTAATCCATTGCAACAGCCAGAACCGAAGAAATAACAACCTACTTTTAAACTGCTGAGACCACTGTGAATAACACTAAAGCTAGAGAAGATCTTCAGCAGGACAGCTGATTTGCTCTGGTTTGCAAACACTTGCTGGTGAGACAATGAAAGTACAGAAATTACAAGTCCTCCTCCAGAGCAATTTGCTCACTCAATAGTTTTTCTACACCTGGTTTTATGTTCCCTGTGTATCCAGTCTGCAAGAACAGGTAGCAGTGGGATGTCACCCTGGCAGAAGTTGCCCTCTCCTCCTCTTACATCCTATGGTCACCACTTGGTGAAACCAGGACCACAGCCAGTGCTTCTCCTACAACCAACTTCATAGAATAGTGAAGCCGCATCTGGAGTACTGTGTCCAGTTCTGGGCCCCTCAGTTCAAGAAGGACACAGAGCTGCTGGAGGGTGTCCAGCGTAGAGCAACAAAGATGAGGAAGGAAGCAGAACACCTCCTTTATGAGGAAAGGCTGAGGGAGCTGGTTCTCTTGAGCTTGAAGAAGAGGAGGCTGAGGGGTGACCTCATTAATGTCTACAAATATGTGAGGGATGGGTGTCAGGAGGATGGAGCCAGGCTCTTCTCAAGGTCATCTAGTGATAGGACAAGGGG